>JAKCPB010000086.1:0-236506 GCA_021442155.1 Cymbidium sinense | reverse complement strand
TTTTATTTTTAGTTTTTGTTTAGGTCTTTAGTTTATTTTATGTTATTTAGTTTAGAGTTTTGGTTTAGTTTATTTTAGGTTTAGGTTTTTAGGTTTATTATTTTAGTTTAGGGTTTATTTTATTTTGTTTATTTTACGTTTACATTTTTTAGATTAGGGTTTATTTATTTTTCATTTATTTTGCTTTTTATTTTTTAGGTTTAGGTTTTATTTAGTTTATTTTATTATATTTTATTTAGTTTATTGTATTTTATTTTACATTTAGTTTCATTTTATTTAGGTTTTTTATTTTTGGCTTAATTTATTTTAGTTTAGGTTTTTATTTATTTTATTTTATAGTTTTAAAATTTTATTTTTATTTTATTTTTAGGTTTTGGTTTAGGTTTATCGTAGGTATTTATTTATTTATTTTATTTAGGTTTATATTTATTTATTTATTTTTTAGGTTTTATTTAATATATATTTAGGTTTTAGGTTTTATTTAGGGTTTAGGGTTTAGATTTTTTAGGGTTTAGGGTTTAGTGTTTAGTTGTAGATTTAGGGATTAGGGTTTAGGGTTTTATGGTTAGTTTTTTTAGTTAGTTGTAGGTTTAGGGTTTAGTTTTAGAGTTTAGGGTTTTGTTAATTATTTTTTTTTATTTTTACATTTTTTTTAAAATTAAGTATTTAGTTTATTAGTTTATTTATTTTATTTTATTTTATATTTATTTTTATTTAGGTTTATTTTATTTAGTTTAGTTTATTTATTTTAGGTTTTTTTTTTTTTTAAGTTTAGGTTTATGTTTAGTTTATTTTTAGTGTTTTATTTTATTTTATTTTAGTTTAGGTTTTATATGTTATTTATTTAGGTTTAGGTTTTATTTTATTTTTAGTATGTTTGAGGTTATTTTAGGTTTATTTTTAGGATTATTTTTAGCTTAGGTTTAGGTTTAGTTTTATTTATTTTATTTTATTTCCTTTAGGTTTAGGTTTTGGTTTATTTATTTTAGTTTAGTTTATCTTAGTTTTGGTTTAGGTTTTTTTATTTTAATTTTAGGTTTTTTTAGGTTTATTTTATATTTTATTTATTTTTATGTTTTATTTTAGGTTTATTTTTAGGTTTAGGTTTTTTATCTAGTATTTTATTTTATTTTTATTTATTTTTTTATTTAAGTTTTATTTATTTATTTTAGTTTAGTTTTAATTTTTATTTTATTTTCTTTTAGGTTTTTAGTTTATTTTTTTTTTTATTTTATTTCATTTTTTTTTATTTTATTTTGGTTTAGGTTTTATTTTATTTTAATTTTATGTTTTATTTAGTTTTTTATTTAGGGTTTATTATTTTAGGTTTTCTTTAGGTTTATTTTTGGTTTTATTTTTAGCTTAAGTTTAGGTTATTAGTTTATTTTATTTTATTTAGTTTAGTCTAGATTTAGTTTATTTTAGGTTTAGGTTTATTTTATTTTTACTTTTATTTTAGGTTTAGTTTTTTATTTTTAGTTTAGTTTAGGTTTTATTTTTTATTTATTTATAGGTTTTATTTTTAGGTTTTTTTTTTGGTTTAGGTTTTTATTTAGTTTTTATTTTAGGTTTTTATTTTAAGTATGCGTGGAGTTATTTAGTATATTTGTCAAATAATTATGACATGAATCCTTTACATCATGGCTTAGTTAGGTAGTTTGAATTCAAAATGTGCTAGGTTCGGCCTTATTTAGCAAGGGTTCCACATTATGGACGGATGCTGCAAAGAAGTTAGTCCATGAAACTAATTAGGTTAGGATCTTGGAATATAGTTTTATTTTAATGGAATTAATATATGGTTCAGAAAGATAAATATTTTATGTGTTCAAGAAACTAAATGGGTTGGGGAGAAGGCTAAGGAGATTGATTTTTAAACTTTGGTATTTTTAAAAGTCGAACTAGAAATGGTGTAGGTGTGATTATAGATAAAAGTTTGAAGGATAATGTTATAAGTATTAATTGTGGAGTTTATTTTTAAAGATTTGATACTAAGATTATCAATGTTATAAGTGTTTATGCTCCTCAAGTATTTGGAGTAAGTTCAAAAGTTTTGGAATGAATTAGAGTTAATACAAAAGCTACCTCTTGGTATTTATTAGATTTAAATGGACATGTTGGTAGAGTGGTAGAAGATTTTAAAAGTATTCATGGTGGTTATGGATTTGGAGTGACTAATGAAGAAGGTAGGACTATATTAGATTTTGCCTTAGCTTATGATTTTAGTTGCTAATACTTTATTTAAGAAAAGAGATGAACATATTATTACTTATAAAAATGGATCTAGTAAAACAGATTGATTATTTTTGATAAGAAAATAGATCGTTTAGATTGTAAAGATTGTGGTCATTCCAAGTGAAATTTTAAGTACCCAACATCTTAGTTTTAGATTTTAAGATGAAAGGTTGTAAGAGTAAACTTAATTATTGTCCTAGGATTAGATGGGGATTTAAAACACAAATATATTTTAAGAGCATTTACAAGTTAAAGTTTGGGATGTTCATAAGGAAGCTAACGTTAGGGAAAAGTATCAAGGCTATTAAACAAGTTGCTAAAATGTGCTTGGCGAATCAAAAGGAAAAGCTTCTTTTAATAAGAATAGTTGGTGGTGGAGTCAGAGTGTGCAAGAAAAGATAAGAAATAAGAAGCATTGTTATAAAACTTGGTTTAGATGTAAATTAAGAATTGGGAAAGATATATGGCTCAGAGATTCTAAGAAAGCAATATGATGCATTTAGCTTTTAGTGATTTATACAATAGATTAGATACCAAAGAAGGTGAAAGATGTATGTATAAGTTAGCCAACCAAAGAGATAGGAGAAGTAAAGATAGTGAGGAGTATTAAGGATGAAAATAATAAAGTGCTTTTCTAGAAAAGATATTGATAGGTGGATGAGGTATTTTAATAAACTTTTCAATGAAGGATCCGAAGTACCATTGATTTTAGCAACCTTAATATTTAAACAAATAGAGTTTCATTTTATCGTCATTAGTATTTAGAAGCTTTAAAGAAAATGAAATGTGGAGGGTGATAATATTCCAATAGGTGTGGAAATGTTTAGGAGATCAAGGAATTTTCTTACAAATCTTTTAATGTTATTTTAAAGACTGATATGAGGGAGAAAGAGTTTGTTGGTTCTATATTTAAGAATAAAGGTGATGCACAAGATGTTTTAGGAATTAAGTTAATGTGCCATACATTAAAATTATGGGAGAGAGTTTGAGCATAGTTTATGTGATAGTAGTTTCATTTGGTTTCTAGATCTACTATGGATGCTATACATTTTAAGAGGTTTGATGGAGAAGCATAGAGTAAAAGGATCTACATATGATATTTATTGATGAGAAAGCTTATGATAAAGTCTCAAGAGATGTTCTTAGAGTTCTAGAACAGAAGTTAATATTTATATTCAAGTGGATATGTATACTTTATTGTGTCCAAACACAAGGAGGATTGACAAACTATTTTCTATTTCAGTTGGATTACATCAGGATCAACATTAAGCTTATTTTTTACTTTAGTTATGGATTTTTATTTACAAGAAGATGTATGTATGCTTTTTATGACATTCTTCTTGTTGATAAGACTAGAGAGGGAGTCCAGAAACTTGAATTATGGAGGTCAACTTTAGAGTCTAAAGGTTTTGTAGATCTATAATATATGGAGTGTAATTTTAGTTTAGAAATTTTAGTGGTAGTTTGTGACTTTAGGTGATTCATTAATAAGATTAGATATTTAGGCTCTATTGTTCAAAATGATGTGAAATAGATGGTTATTAGAGAATTCAAGTTGGATGGTTGAAGTGGGAATGCATTATTATGTGATTAAAAGTTCCATTAAACTTATTTTATAAGATGGTTAAGTTTATGACTTATGGTTTTGGCCAATGAAAGAGCATAAGAGTAAGTTAAGGTTTAGATGAGTTTGGATGAGTGGCTTTACCCTTAGATAGAATGCAAAATAGGTAGGTTAGCTTTATAGAAGATTAGGATTTTAGATGGTTTGGCCACATAAAGCTCATGATTTTAGGGTAGATGCATTAGATTTTGCTTATGTTAAGAAAGGTAGGTAGACCTAGACTTTAAGATAAAATGATCTTAGCATATTTAAATGGTTTACACATAATAGCTGGGTTTAGTTTTTTATTTTATTTTTATTTAGGTTTATTTTATTTTTTTATAGTTTATTTAGTTTTAGGTTTTTATTTTATTTTATTTAATTATTAGTTTATTTTATTTTTAGGTTTAGAGATTTTTAGTTTTTTTATTTTATTTTATTATTTTATTTTATTTAGTTATTTTATTTATTTAGGTTATTTTTAGTAGGTTTTAGGTTTTTTAGATTTAGAGGGTAGAGTAGTTTGTGGTTATTTTTTAGTAGGATTAGGGTAGGGGTTTAAGTGTATAGAGTTTAGTAGGTTTTAGGAGTTAGAGTTTAGTTTTCAGTTTATAAGTTCAGTAGGGTTTAGAGTGAGGTTCAGGTAGAAGGTTATCAGTGGTTATTTAGGGCCTATGGCGATTTTAGGTTTAGTGGTAGGGTTATAGGTTTATAAGGTTTAGGGTTTTGGTGGTTTATAGATTTAAGATTTAGGATTTAGAGTTTAAGGTTTTTTATAAACCAAGAAAAAAGTTTATGTTTATTTTAGTTTATTTTTTTATTTTATTTTTATTTTTTTTGAATTTTTTTATTTTATTAGTATTTTAGTTTAAGTTTATTTATTTAGTTTAGTTTATTTTATTTAGTTTAAATTAGTTTATGTTTTAGTTTAGTTTTTTTTAGGATGTTTTTTAGGATATTTAGGTTTTATTTTATTTTTAGGTTTAGGTTTTATTTAGGTTTATGATTTTTTTTAGTTTATTTAGGTTTATTTTATTTAATTTTAGTTTATTTAGTTTTAGGTTTAGTTTATTTTAGGTTTAGGTAGGTTTTATTTAATTTAGTTTAGTTTAATTTTCGTTTAGCTTTATGTTTCCTTTATTTTGTTTATTTTTGGTTTAGGTTTTTTAGTTTGGGTTTAGGTTTAATTTTTATTTATTTTTTAAGTTTTATTTTAGGTTTATTTTTTAGGTTTAGGTTTTATTTAGTTTTTATTTTATTTAGGGTTTTGTCCCACCTTCCTTCGAGATCTTTGATGCCAGTGGGAGTCCATGATGACACATTGCACACTTTAGAGCCGCCTGTTGCGACACCGATGACAACAACACACTTTTCTTTCATCTTTCCGTTAGCAGTCTGTCAGGTGTTGCATTTGATTGGTTCCTCGAACTACCAAACAGTTCAGTGAAGACATTCCCTGAGTTGGAGCACCTCTTCATCAAGAGGTTTGTTGGAGCTCTAGAGGGTGATTGTAGCAACCTCATTTTAGAGAAATAAAACTCAACGAGTCCTTGTTGATTTCTCGTGGCAACTTGAGCATGACGTGAACCATAGTTGTCCAAACAACATGCCATTGAGATTCTTCTCAAGAATATCCAAGGCTGGTCACCTTCATGCTTAAGGGCTTTACCATTAAAATATTTGAGAAATTAATCAACAAGGGCTAGCCTAAAATAGGAAGCCAAACGTTGCCCTTTCTACCAATCATCTAGGCCCAAGCCACGTATGTTTGAGAAGAAGTCAGGACAATTGTTATTGGACGAGGGAAGCACCTGAGTTGGTAGTGAGAGACTACTAGCTCAGAGCCTCTTTGCCACCTCTTCCACCGCCTCTGGCCATCATAGGCCACATGCCTACAATGACCATTTCCACCACCTTAGCTGCCTACTTAGCAACAGTATTCATATCCATCGCTAAGTAGCTACTTTCCACCCACTCTTGTCGATAGATTGAATAAGCCATATTCATTCAAGAGGGAGGTAGTTAGGAAAATCATTAAGAATCTCTAAAGAAACGACTTTAGTTACGAGCCTAAGAGGTGGAGGAAGTGAGCGATGATCCTATCTATTGCCCCAACCATCCATGTATGTCATGAGGATTATTTCACTTTTAAAGACTAGCTTGAGTGCAGAAGTTGAGAGCCATAGTTATCCCTAAAATACTTATTAGAATAACCATCCATTATTAGAGTAATCCTTGGGGATACTTGGATCCTCTTAAGACCAAAGAAGTTAGTATATCCCTATCCAACCTCTAAAAGATTATTTCTAAGATCAAGAAGCTTTCCTTGATCAAGTGGCTCAAACCTCCAACACACCAAGGAAGTTTGTTAGTTTCAAAGGATAACTTAGGGAAGGTGATAGCCTAGCAATAGCAACAGCTCACCATATTTTTGATCAGAAGGTACCATCGAGTCCAGACTCTCCACCGTAGAAACTACCTTTCTACTAGCTCCTCTTCTATTGGCGTGAGCAGTATCTTGGATAAGGAACTAAATCCTTACTGCTTACATTACATGATTTTATCATGTACCTCCACCCAAAAGAAATTAATGAAGAAAGCTAAATACTTATATATTGTCACTTCTTATGCTCTTGATTTTATTCCCATTGAAAGCTCTCCGAGTCTAAATAGAAATAATAACACTAGTAGTTTTGATCCTTTCCTTTTTGATTCAGATTTAGACTATCCTTCTCTAAATCAATTGAGTTCACCTCTTGAGATTTACATGGAGATAACTAACTCGAGGATCCCATAGAGAAGTGTAGGTATGCATGAAAAGGTAAAACTTTTACAAGCTCATCATTCCAAGAAGTCACGTCAACCCAAGAAGGGCAAAGTTCTACCTCCTGTGGGTACCACCGTGATAAAGGTAAGCAAGTCATTAGTTTCATTGAGGAGATAGCCCATCCATAGGATGCTCCACCCATGGATATGTTTGTGGAGGAGCAAGCCAGAGTTGATTACAATGTCCTAACTCACCTTAGAAAGTTTCCAGCTAAGTTAAGCATATACGATGCCCTTGTTTAATCCAAAGAGATGAGGGAATCACTAATCAAGGCCTTACTTGATCTAAAGATATGCTTAGCTCAGCTGATTGCTACTAAAGAGGAGGCATGCCACTCGAAGGACATCTTAGAGTTACATTCAAAGAATGAAGACTTACTCTGGGGACATCGAGCATAATCTTTACATTACGTGGATGTTGGCATATGTGCTATCCAAAGTTTTGTTGACCCATGTGTATGGTCAACATTATGAGTCTAAGAACCCTTGCCTACTTGAGGATCAACATCTCCAAACTCAAAAAAAGAAAAGATGATGTTTAGGATTCAATGAACAAGCGAGAGGCCTTGTGGTGTTTATTTTGATGTGGGATGAGTGGGGTGGAATACCATGATCATAGTACTTTTGAGGTGATCGAGTACAACATTGAGGTATGATGTACTTTTGATGCATCACCCTACAATGGACCTAATCATGTAATAAAGACTCCTAAGGCATGATGGGTCTATGAATGTACTAGAGTTATCCACCAACACAAGGTTGTGGGAATGCCTAAGAGGTGAGGATTTATGCCCAAAGAAATAGCAACCTGATCCTAAATCTAGGGAACTTTAGTATGAACTAAAGCACCACCTAAATCTAAGTGATAGGTAGACATAAGGGTTTACCTCCACAAGAGAATAAATTGTCCACTTCCTAATAACCCTAGAGTGGTTGTTAGCTAACTCCTCCTATGATTTTAAAACCAAGTAGTTTAGTCTTATGAATTGCAAGAGAGCTAGCGTAGTAATTTAATTAGAAAGAGATTAAAGTCCTAAACACACTCCCTAAGAGACAAGAGCATGAGTTGTATGAGGATATGACTTAATCTATAGATGAGAAATATTTTCAAATTTTATTTTATTTTAGACACATCATTTTGGTTATGGGTCAAATCAGCTAGAAGAAGGTGTTCTACACCACAAGGGATGCCTTCACAGGTTAAGCATTCCTTTATCATGCAAGGATGGAGATCCTTCATGTTCAAGAGAGAAAGAATATGCATTCATGATGTGAAACATACAAACATATAGCTAAGGGGTTGCTAAATCTTTTAATTATTTTATTTATGTCTTAGGCTTTATGATGAGGTTATGAGTTGTTTAAAATTTAGTTATGAGTGATTAGTTGGGTAGAAAAGTTATTTTTATCCTAAGAGCATAATCGTATCCAAGCCACACATTAAAGCATCAGTCATTTAAGAAACTATGAAAGGCATGCTGTCCTAATGCATAATGTAAACATAACATCAAACAATTATATAAAGTATTGTAAATGAATAAAGGTCGTGTCTACCACCATACACCCCAAAGGGAGAAAAGATGGGTAGAGCTCTACTTTTATATACCTGGAATATGAAAGAATAATTATAATGGTATTAAATGCTATGGGGTCTTCTTTCTTCATATCTCCATTTTGATTTGGTTCCTTCTTTGATTTGGATGGTTCTTGCTTCAAAGGCATCATAGGGCACCCTAGGACAAAGCCTTCTGGCCACTATTCATCCTAATCCCTCATAGCACTAATCCTAATTCCTATTGCAAAAATTACTTTTATATGGGAAAAGTAAACCTAACTACACCTACAAAATAGAGCTTAACTAAATATACATATAATCCGAAGTGGTTGTATTTATAATTTGAACTTAGCACCCTACACATGGGTAACTAAACCCACCTATCCTAACTTGGATTATGCTTAAGGATTTAAGAAACTTGCAAAAAGAGCATTCACATTTATTTTTAAGCATTCTTAAGCATAATCCTATAAAACATGATTAGGCTAATATTGGCCTATCATCCAGTCTACGAAGCATACACCCTAACATCCAATCTAAAATAATACATCATAGAACAAAACATACATCACATCATACACCATCCTAACTTAGAGCTAGAAGTGGTGACTTAATTCAAATGTGTGTAAAAGGCTTATGTGGTAAGTCTTGTTAGGCATTAGTGTTGTATTTCTAAGTGTAGAAGGATTCAATTTAACATGAAAGGTTGATTTCACTTGAAGTAGTTTAATAAATTTGAGAATTTTAATTTGTATTTTCTTTTGTTTCATTTGATTACACTTAGCAACTAAGTATTATAAAGAGAGAAAAAGAGGGTTGTCCTCTTTCATCCATACCTTAAGTCACTTTCTAAAGTATATTAATTTAGTTCTCTTTAGTGAATGGCTTATTAAATGAATTAATTAATTAATTTACTTGAATTTAAATAATATCCTATTAAAAAATGAAAGGCATCTTAAGAGAACTAAATTAAATTAAATCATACTTTATCACATGTACATGCATATGATTTAATCCTAAGTGTATCTATACATGCAACATATTTTAGCACACTTAAATGATGAATGTATGTGTATGTTTAGAATTTATATTTTATTTGATTGAATTATTTAAACATATTAATTTAAAACTTTATCCAAATTCTTATACAAAAAAGACATAAGAATAAAATAAATAGGCATATGTCATTGTTAATCCAGAAGTGAGGTAATCAACCTTGGAGCTAGCTAAAGCATCATATTCTTGAGATGTCCGACTATATACCCATTTGCATTCAAACATATGTAAATTCGTATACATGAACATAGGAAGTAAGCTCCAAATAATATGGCTAATTAATTTAACCACTTAGTCAAATATGAATGCATGCAATTTTAATCTAAAATGGGATTTTCATTCACTAATCACATATACATATACATGTACAAAGGTATAGGCAAGTACGTGTCATTGTTAAACCAGGGAAGTGAGGTAATCAAATGACCTCCTTGGGGCTAACTAAAGTCTCATATTCTGAGATGTCCAGACTATATACTTGCTTTTCTTGGACACACATGGATGTATACATAAATGAGGGAAAGAAAACCATGCAAAGATTGTATATTTTTTTGATTGAATCATTTATATATATGGATTAAAGCTCTATCCAAATTCAATGTTGAAATACATAAGAATGAAATCAAATGGGAACGTGCCATTGTTAAACCATAGAAGTGAGGTAATCAAATGACCTCCTTGGGACTAGAAAAAGCCTCGTCTTCTCGAGATGTCCAAACTATGTACCCATTACCATTCAATCTTATATAAATCAATAATTGAATAGAGGAAAGAGAACTCAACATTCATATACTTAAGCTATAAGCACATGCTTTCTTATGTATTTATAACTAGCATCATAACACATATTATTATTCATTTATAAGCTTTTGAAAAACACATTTGGATTTAATAGTGATAATAGCCACACATATATTAATTTAAATCAACACATGCAATCTTACATAAAGAAAATCCATTTTATTTTACTTAATTTTGAAAAAATGGATGCATGAATTCAAATGACATACCAAATTTAACATGATTGGAAAGAGGACAATCAAATATAAGCATGTGATTCATTCAACCAAACTAGTTAAAGATAATAAAATCAAATAAGATTATTTAAAGCAAACCAAAGCCTCTTTATTAATTAGGTTTTGGATTTGATTTGATTTAAAGAGGAGAAGAGAAATCATCACTTATTTTAAACCCATTCCCACATTAGTGATTTGATTTAATTTAAGGAAATGTAATTAAGTTGATTTTATGGGTTAATTAAGTTGAACCCTTAAATAGATGAATTAATTATCCTTACCTATGTCACCTTAAAGTAATTAATTAAATAATTACGAGCCAACATGATATGCATGGAAAATAAACTTACAATAATCCTAGGAAATAAAAGGAGCCAAATGTAATGGGCTCATGATTAATAGTTAATTAGATTAAGCGACTTAATTAATTACTCTTATGGTTTTCCACACATGTGGACTAACCATAATTTCATTAAACTCCTTTAGGTTATTAAACACTGAAGATCTACCCATGATTTAATTCATTAAGGTCGATGTGATTATGATTTCAATTTGATTAAGTGATTTAATTAATTAGTTAAATCTTAATTAATTTTATTTTAAAAAGGGTGAAATGAACTTGGGGAAAGGGGTCCAACCCTATTCATTAGTTCACTTACTATTGAACAATGATTAATAAACTTAATTAACCAATTTTACTATTCATTGGATTAATTAATCATTAATTAACTTAAAAGAGTAGTTAAGGTTTAACTAGTCAATTTTCCTAATTAAGTGAGTAATAAATCCCAAGAAAATCATGGAGAGGTCATCCCATTAAATTATCCCACAAAATTTAGGATTAATTGCTTAAGTAATTAAGCTAATTAATTTTGCATTTAAACCTTAATTAAACCTTAATTATAGTTCAAAATTAGTTAAGATCATTTTTAATTAATTCTCCTCTAAAATACCTTTAAAATGAGTATTTATTTGCATTTTTTTATTTTGCTATGATTTTTAATAATTTTTAGAAGTTTCAGCCATTAGAAAAGATTAAGCTTAATTAAAGCCTAATCCTATTGCCACATGGTGACGCGACACTTTCCATGTGGCATGGGTAGTCATGGACACTTTCTCACTATCATCTAATCTAAGATCAAAATGTATTTAATCCACATCTTAATAGGATTAAATTAGATCGATCTAGTGGATCTAATCATGACCGTCCATTTCAGCGTAATGACGGTGATCTAACATCACACGAAAGGGAGACTGGAGTCTATCCACAATTACTCACTTGATCTGAGCTTACCTAGGCTCAGATCAACTCCAAAAGGATCCCACACTTTCACAACATTAATCGGAGGGGATTCAATGGTCAAGAAACATGAGATACAAGTTTTCTTCAAAAAGCTCCAACTAATGTTTTCCTAAGGATCCGTTTTGTAAGCACACCTCACCGAAGCTCAAGACTGTCGGCTCAAACAATTAAGTAAGCTTTATCTAGTGGAGATGAAGCCTTGAATAGTAATTGGATCAATGATGTTCATTTGGAAAGCCACAAGATGATTTAGACCGATTTTGATCAAAGTCCCACCTTCTGCTCTGGAAGCTAGGAGATTATTTGTTTGCTCGATGAAGCCTAGGAAGGTGCTTGCAAAGTTAATTTGAGTTTGATGGAGAAATGGGGAAGTTAGGTCAGAAATGGGGGTGTCCTATTTCAGGATGGATGGGAATGGCATTTTTTGATCGAGGAATGAGTTTGGGAGCTAGGAATGGCTCTAGCTCATCTTGGTAGCTAGGGCTCAGAAATGATTTTTTGTGTGTTTGAGTGAAATGAGGTGTATACCCCCTTCATCTTGAATGGATGATGGGATCTTTGGCTTCTGGGGTTGCCGCCATCTCAAGGAGTAATGGGTGGCAGGGAGGAGGTGAGTTGGCTCGGCTTGGTTGGTTGAAGGTATGAAGGTGGCTGCCAACATGGGTGTCCTATGGGTTTCAAATGCTCTAATGGGGAGGGTGAGGTGATTTCACCTCCCATGGGTCATGGCTAACCCAACCACCTTGGGTCAGTTGGGGTCATGCCTGGGGACCATTGGGAGAGTACCAAGTGTCCAAGGAATGAAAATGACCACTTACATGGGATATTTGTCTCATGTGATGCCCTTGACCCAAGGGTAGAATGATCATTTGGCATTGGATTTGATTTGGGCAGATTTGAAATGAGCCAAAAGTGGGTTAGCCCAAATTTCAAGTCAATTGGAGTTGATTTGGTTAGGTTTGGCTTAATTTGACTCATTTAAGCCAAATTGGGTTAGGTTGGGTCATGTTTACCAATAATTCAAATTGGGTCAAGTTCATATGATCATTTGGGATGTTTTGGATCAATTGGTTTGGTTTAGTTTGGCTTAGATTTGATTTTGGCTCATTTGAATTAAATTGGGTCAAATGAAAGTTAACCAATTTGACCAAATTGGCCAAATTGGCTTGGGTTGGGTGTTGGTTTGGTTTAGTTGACCAATTGAAGATAATTGTAGGCTTTAGTTTCAATTAATTTGGATTTGGTTTTGATTTAGTCCAACTTGAACCTTTAGGTCAATTTGGGCTAAGTAGGTCAATTGGGTTTAATTGGGTCCAATCATGGCTTTGGTCAAGTTCAACAATCAATTTGGAATGAACTTGAGCCATTGGTTACAATCAATTTGGTTTATATTTTGATTTGACCCAATTTGATCTTTTAGGTCAATTTGGGTCAACTTGGGTCAGGAGGGCCAATTGAGTTTGGTTTGACTCAATTGAAGGTCATCATATAAAAATATTGATTTTGATTTGGTATGAATCATTGATTTCAAGGGATTCGGCATAGGTTGCAATTTAGCTAGTTTGGGTTCATATGGGTTAAGGGGTTGACTTGGTCAAATGACCAAGTTGACTTGGTTTGACCTAATTTATGATAATTGATAGGGTGATCAACAATCATGATGGAGGTTTTGATGGACTTGGTTCAATTAATTTTGGTAGGATTAAACTTGGCTCAAATAGGTCAAATTGGCCACTTTGGATCAAGTGGACCAATTGGGTTTAGTTGGCTTGATGTTGGGTTGAGTTTAATTTAGTTGAGTTTATATATGGATTTGGGATTGATATATAAATTCAATTGTAATTGGCTTGGGTTCAAATTGGTTTTGGTTCATTTGAACATCTCAAGTCGAAAGGATTAAGTTGGGTTTGACTTGGGTTGATTTTGGTTTGGCTTGATGATTGTATATTTCATTTATATTTATGAATATGATTGAAGGTATGATTGATTCATGAGAAAATCAATTGAATTTGGGTTATGGAATGAAGGAATTTGGCTAAGTCCTTGGAGTTGGGTCATGTGGCTTTAGTTTGGATTTTGATTTGGTTTGATTTAGTTTTGATGATTTAAATGTATATTTCATTTAAATATGCAAAGATGATTAAAAATATGACTGATTTGTGAAAAAATCAATTGAGTTTGAATTTATTTGGATTAAGATTTGGCTAAGTCCATGGGATAGGTCATATGCTTAGAAGGGTTTTGATTTAATTTGATTTAGTTTGATTTAGTTTTGATCATTTGAATGTAGATTTGATTTCTATTTAGAAGATGATTGAAGATATAAATTGATTATGAGAAAATCAATTGATTTTGGATTAATTAAGATTTGGCTAAGTCCATGGGATAGGTCATATGGCTTGAAGGGTTTCAAGTTTGGATTTCATCGCTTCAATCATTTGGTTTTGGAATTTGGGCTTGGATTTGGATTTGAATTTGATGTTTGAATTGAACTTGAAATTTGGTTTGAGAAGGTGAACATGGATTGGACTTGGGTTGTAGGGTAGGTGGATTATCCTAATCCCAAGGAAAACCTAATTCTATGGTTAACCTTTCTAAGTATTTAGGTTAAGAGTTTACCTAATTGTTAGAAGTGTCTTATGACTAGAAAGTCTTAATGTCTAGAAGACTCCTAAGTCTAAGATGGAAGATTGAATCGCACTCCAAAAGTGAGGTCAGCCTTAGGCTCCGTAGTGTTTTCCTTGGATATAGATGATTGGAAGACCGAAGCCAAGTTTCATATTATAGACTCGGATACATGTTTCAACACTTTGCTTGGGAGACCATGAATGCATGAGAACAACATTGTTCCATCCTCTCTACATCAGTGTATGAAGTTCGTGAGAGGTGAGATCATCTACTATATCAAAGGAGATCTCAAGCCATTTACAGTTCATGAGGTCGGCATATATAAGGATGCAGCTTACTACCTCCCTCAAAATCAACAAGTCTATTCTCATAAACTTGGAAAAATTTTAAAAATAAAAGAAAAAGAAAAAGAAAGAAAAAAGGAAAGAGAAAAAAAAAGAAAAGAAAAGAGAAAATAAAAGAAAAATAAAGGGAGTGCAAATAGACTTGGAGGAGGAAGTGGAGCGACATTAAATTCCACCCATTTCATTACTCCATTTGAATATATGGGTAGATGACTCACTCAGGGAGGAAGAGGTTAGTTAGGTATGTGGTGGAAAACCTCCTTATTGGCTAGCTAATAAGATATGTCCCCACTAGTACCGCTATCCATATAGACTTAGAATCTAGTTCATGGATGAGTCTTATATGGTTAGCAACAAAGAAGCTCTTCTCGAGTAGATTCCTTGAGGTGACACTTGAGCTGATAGTGATGAAGACGGGCTCAAAGCAAAGCATAAGTGTATCCAAGTCTATATGTGAAATAGTTAGGCATCGCTTAGGAACCTTAGCTCGACCCCACTTTCCTCAAAAGTTGAGGGTTTGATAGTTAAGCTCCTAAGTCATCCATAGGTGTGAAGACTTAGAGGTTCTTTCTAGGAGCATCATCCTCAAGTCAAGAAGTTGATGTAGAACTTGAGGATGATTCATATAAAGATTTAATAGAATTACCTTTTCATTAGTACTTGCCTTGTGTTTATAATTTAGCAAAAATAGGGCCAATCCCATATACTTGGTCAAAGAACACGTCAGACTACTTCAAAAGAATATGGAAGAATAAATGTAAAAGCTCTCCATCAAGATTGGGACTAGATTCAGACAAGGGTCCGATGATGATAATTTCACTTAGTCATCACCAATTATTTAGAATCGATAGTTTCTTTTCAAATCACATTAACTCATATGAAGATCTGTGCTTAGAAACTTTAGATGATCCAGATGATTTTGAAGTCAAAGATGCACCGCCAGAGTTCAAAGAAGAGATCAAGTCAACCATCGACAAGCTCAAAGAAATCAACTTAGAAATTGAAGAAGATCCATGCCCAACATATATCAATTCTTTGTTGAATGAAATTGAAACCAATGACTTAGGCTATAGACTTAGTTTAAGGACTACTTTGCATGGAGTTATGAAGAGATGCGGATTGGCTCTAACGTAGGTCCATAAACTAGCAAAGAGCTAGCTAACCCTATCAAGTCTAGACACATGCAATTAGACATAGAAAAATAAGTCATTTATGAAGTCAAGAAACTAATCGATGTTGGATTCATCCGAGAAGAAAAATACCTTACTTGGTTAGCCATCATTATCCCAGTTAAAAAAATAAATGGTCAAATTCACATATGCTTCGAATTTAATTTAAATAAGGCATGTCTAAAAGATGAATTTCCACTACCAATCCAGTGATGGTGGACATCATCTCATGCAATCTTCTTTCATGGATGGCACATCCGGATATAACCAAATAAAGATGGCCCCAAGATGAAAGAAACACTACTTTTATAAACCCCAATCAAAATCTATTACTATAAGGTCATGCCTTTCACCCTTAAAATGCCTCTATACCAGGGCTATGACTTGAATCTTCGACGAACTCATTCATCATCAAATTGAGTGCTTTGTCGATGATCTCATGCTAAAAAGTAGATAAAAGGAAGACCATCTCTTTTACTTGAGAGTAGTTTTCGAGTAGTTAAGAAAATTTAACCTCAAAATGAACCTGCTGAACTATGCATTCAGAGTAGCTTCAGGGAAATTCCTTGGGTTTGTTATCTGACACCAGAGAATCAAAATTGATCTAGAGAAGATCAAGGCAATATTAGAAATGCCACACCCTAAAAGTTTAACAAAACTCAGATCATTCCATGGGTAGTTCGACTATCTAATATGCTTTATATCCAACCCATCAGAAAGATGTCAGCCATTCTCAACACTTATCAAAAAGGTTGCCAAGTTCAAGTGGGATAATAAGTGTGAGCATTCCTTTGAAGACATCAAGCATTACCTGATGATGCCATCAATTCTAGTAGCCCCTATCAAATGCAAGCTGCTTATACTTTACACTACTGTGTTAGATGACTCCCTTGGTGCTTTATTTTTCCTAAGCTTATGACGAAGGGAAGGAAAATGCACTCTACTACCTCAGCCGTTGTCTAATCCCTGTTGAGGAAAGTTATACACCCATTAAGAAGCATTGCATAGCTTTAATCTTTGCATCCCAAAATATACAACACTACATGCTTCCTCGTAAAGTGAACTTAATCTCTAGGATCAATCCACATAATATCTCATGACATGACGATTCTAAACAATTGGCATGATGGTGCATGATCCTCTCACGCTTGACATTACCTTCAACCCCAAGTACATCATGGAGTTGTTGGCCCAAATCCTGAGGTTACCATTTATAAGATTCCTCAGGAGAGAATGTCAGCATATGCTTTCCAAGCTTGCAAGGAGTTGGCATGTCGAGGATGATTCCATATCAATAAATGTCTAAAATAGATAAGTCTTATCCCTTATTGATATTGAACTCATTAAAAGTACTCTCTTGAAGGGAGGTTGCCATTGCTAAGAAGGACAATGAGTTAGATTAGAGTAACCATTCATGGATTACCAAAAGACAAACTACCATAAGAGAAGTCCCAAGCCTATCGATTGACTCAATGAGCATGCAGAAGTGGAAGCCTCATGGGCCTACCACACCATATATAGAACTCCAACATAGTCTCTTTTTCTCCTTAGGTATGGGTCAAGCCATTCTACCATTAGATGTCCAACTCCCATCACTAATGATATATGTGTAGCAAGATCATAACAGGTAGAATGGGTTACGGTTAGAAGAGCTCAAAATTTTGGAGGATAAACGCCCATGGGCATGGTAAAACCTCAAATTGTACAAAGCTAAAATGATTCAAGCTCACAAGAAGTTGGTTCATCCTAGAGCTTTTCAAGTAGGAGAGCTTATTTTAGTTCTAAGGAGACTGATTGTTACCTATCATAAGATGAGAGAAAAGTTTGAACCCACTTAGGGAGGCCCTTTTTCCACATAGAAGGCCTACCAAAGAGGATCTTATCAGCTTATTAATCATAAGAGCCAATGCTTATCAATGGGATCTACTTAAAGAAATATTATAAATCATGTTTGAAAGTAATTATCATCAATGAAAATTTCATTTTGAATTCAATCTCTTACATATTAAAAGTATTCTTGTTTATGAATCTGCCACGATGTTTTTAGGGGAGGTGTAAGGAACCCGAGCAACATCCTATCCTTTATCAACACAATATAAACACAAACTACACATAAACATATAAAATAAACACATATCTTTTATCTCGGGCTACTCTGAGTTGAGATAACGCCCCAACGGCACTCAATTGATGCTCTAGTCGCCGACGTGCTACCCTACTAGTGTCACCCGTGGTCTTCTTTCTTTTGAGAATGTAAGTCTCTACACTTTCCTTCCATACT
This sequence comes from Cymbidium sinense, assembly GCA_021442155.1. Taxonomy (NCBI): domain Eukaryota; kingdom Viridiplantae; phylum Streptophyta; class Magnoliopsida; order Asparagales; family Orchidaceae; genus Cymbidium; species Cymbidium sinense. Next base: position 218,493 of record JAKCPB010000086.1, on the reverse strand, counting down.
TGGCCACTCACACCTTGTTAGTTGTTTGGTAGCTACGCATGGCGGTAAGCTACCTCATGTTGTCTTTGTTTAAGAGGATGTGAGTCTAATATGCTTTCTTCTTGGTTTAACCATCATGCACTGATTAGATCAAGTATATTTGAGGTTTAGGATAAGTCCCCTAGTAGCTCCTTCCCTCCTGACTACTTCAAGTCTAGGTCCAGTCCTTCCATGATGCTGCCCACTTAGTAGTCACTCTAGGTTAGATAACATCTTTCCTACCGACGATAGACTATCCCGATGATCAGCTTCACTTAGAAAGTTGTAAGCCTACATGCTTTCTTTCAAGATTGATCATTGGACATTGACGAGCACCTTAGGTTGGTTGGTTCTCACTATGCTAACGGATACACCACTCATGCTGACGGATACACCTTATATGGTTGGTTCTCGCACCTTAGGGTACACCACTCACAGTGTGTCACTATGCTTTCTCCTTGAGTTGGCCACCATACACCTATAAGCTTTCTCTAGGGATCAAGATAACTCCCCTAGTAGCACCTCCTGGGGACACTATATTTGGATCATGTCCTTTGCATCCCATTTAGACACTACAGTTACTAATGAATTGACCTTTCTTTTGAACCACCCTATGGTTGAAGAATCCCCATGGATGTGTATTCTCCCTTGGTCTAGTAAATCTAAGATAGGTCAAGCCCGACATAGCCCCTTCTTAGTGTGGTCCCTCATAAATGAATAGGTTCCACACAAATATATAAAGAAAATATATATTCACATGTGGATTAGGAGGACACCTCTAGCATACCTTTTCTCAAGCAGACATCTTATCTTTAGGTCAGTGTCGGCAAAACTCCTTATAAGAATCACCTGACTACTCTTCAGTTAATATAAGTCCCCAACGACATTCTCTCAATGCCCTAAGTTGTGTTCAAATTGTGCAACCAACTATCACCCATGTTGTTCCTACTTTAGAAGATGTTGCTATGCCATTCTTCCTAGCACAATTGTTGCACACCAAAAGGCAACCCCTTAGGTTGGCAAGCTCTACCCCACAACTAGTAGACCATTCATTTGGATTTGTAAATCTAAGATAAGACAAGTCTGATATAGCCCCTTATCAGTGGGTCCATCGCACACTGACATGGTCCATAAATTAAATCTATCAAATTTGACCAAGCTCACATCCCCAACGGATATGCCCTCAATTCAAAATCAAACTTAACCAACTAAACTATATAAAATCACATGAAATTAAGATAAAATTAACCCTGACTACTTTTGAGTTGACATAATTCCCCTAGTATCAGTTAAAGTGATTTGCATCCAAGAGGTCACCCTAATGGTTGTTCCTTGCTTTGGAAGATGTAAGTCTGCCCTTCTTCCTAGCATAATCATTGCACACCAAAAGGCAACCCCTTAGGTTGCCTAGCACTACCGTATATTAGACTATCCCTTTGATTTGTAAACCTGAGGTAGGTCATGGCTGATATAACCCCTTCTCGAAGTCCATTGCCAATAATGGGTCCATACATTAACCAAGATAAATCAAACCCAACCAATTTTCCTGGAGTTAAATCACACCCTACTCCCTGGAGCCCCAAATCATATATAAACAAGTCAAGCAAATAAATCAAATTCAAAACCAACCTCCCCAGTGGAGCCAAATAAAAGCAACTCCCCTAGTAGAGTCTAAGTCAAAGAAATCCAACCAAACTTATATTCCTAGCGGATACATCCCCAAACAAATCTATGAAATTAAACACAAATCCCAATCCCCAGCGGATAGCCCAAACCTACTTCCCTAGTGGAAGTTTCATATACCCGATCCCCAATGGACTCAAGCAGATATCTCTAGTAGATATGCCTCCACATCAATTAAAACAAAATAAATTAAAGTTGATTCGATCATAATCCCTGGTGAATTATAGATTCTTATACCCAATGGATCTTCTCTCCATAAATGATATAATCAAATCAAATTAAAACATTATCCCCAACATATTTTCTTCTTCTATGCCCTTGATATACACCCCTGACAGGTCATCTCCAATGCATGTGTGATCACCTAGTGGATCTCCCTCCATGTCCTTGACATGGAATTATGATCAAATCTTATTTCTTCTCTTATGCACACCTTTAATACTTCAACCAAAAGCCTAACAATGTATTCGTTCAAATTACATCATCTTAACATAATCAACATTTTATGATTTGTGATGGTGCAAGCTCAAACTAACTATACAATATCATGCTAAATATATTATTGTGTGAATTAACACACTATATTATATTAATATATGATGTTATATTATAATTTCTATAATATAATATATTGTCTAACATTACACCTCATTAGAATCACTTAAAAGAAACAAATAACAAAAAATTTTCTCAAAATATGAATAATGTTCATTTGGATGTAAAATTATTATTATTTTGTTAGAAATGGTACAAAAATAGCATCATTTTGGTGTTGCTTGTTGGTGTGCTTTGAATTTGGCCAAATTCTTCCATCTCAACCTTTAAATTAACATTTTTGTGAGTTTGGACCAATTGTATTATAACAAAAGTAAAACATACTAAAATGTACAATAACATTTAGTAACAGACCACCACATTCATATATATGTGAAGTTATATTATTATTTATATTCTATTTAATATGCTTTCATATAATATATTATCTTACATTACACCTTAAAATGAATCACTTTAAGCAAAAAAATATAAAATTTGGTTGAAAAATAACATTTATTTTGGATGCAAAATTCCATTCTTTTGATTAAAAGACACACCATAGCACACCCCCAATGATGTTCCCTAAAGCTTACCTTAAATTTGGCCAAATCCCATCATCTCTACTTATAAACTAATATTTTTATGAATCATACTATAACAAACTAAAATATGCTAAGCAACAAGTAGTAATACATAATAGTATGCTATAATTCATGATGCTACACTATGTTATGGATTCTTATATTATAATACACTATAACATTTTATATTATATTATATTATATTGCATTTCACATCACAATGGATTTCTTAAGATAAAAATCATAAAATTAGTCTAAACAATTAAAAACTATATATTTTAGTCATATGACTTACATATTTTAAATTGGAACAATATATTAAGATGCCATGCTCTACCTATTATGAATTTGGCCAAATTCAACCATTTTAAAGTCCAAATCAACATTTTTATAAATAATGGTAGTGTAGGCTTGACTGCATGATTGTAAAATACTAAAAGAATTTAAAATGCAGAATAATATATTATGATATATGATGCTATACTATGCTACAACATATAATATTTATTTTGAACATAAAATCTTACTTTTTAAACTATAATTGGTGCATCACACCTTTGGTATTACAACTAATTCCCACTTCAAATTTAACAAATTTCATCATCTGATTTTTTAAATCAATATTTTTATGATTTATATTAATATATACTATAGGGCACAATAGCATAATATACTAAAATATTTCAAAACATCTTATAACATACAAAAACACATCACTACATGCTCAAATATATGATGCAACATTACACTATAATATATAATATTATAATATGATTTAGAGTTAGGGTTTAGGGTATTCAAATCTCTAATAGTCAAGGGAAAGTCTCTTGAAGACATTTTCTTTAGCTACCAAAATTATGTGAGGATTGGGTCATTCTTTAGATCTACTCTAATGACATCTTTATTCAAGGTTTAGGGTTTGGGGTTGGGTTAGAGGTTAGTTTAGAGTTTAGGGTTTAGCATTTAGGGTTTAGAGTTAGTTTAGGGTTTATTATTTAGGGTTCAGGGTTTGGAATTTAGAGTTTATGGTTTAGGGTTATAGGTTTTACAGTTTAGGTTTTATGGTTTTAGGGTTTAGGGTATATGATTTAGGATTTAATGTTTTAGGGTTTAGGCTTTAGGGTTTAGGGTTTATGGTTTAGGGATTAGGGTTTAGGGTTTAGTGTTTAGCATTTAAGGTTTTTAGTGTTTAGGGTTTAGGGTATAAAGTTTAGAGTTTAGGGTTTACATTTAAGTTTAGGGTTTAGGGTTTAGGGTGTAAGGTTTTATTTTTTTATCATAGAATAAATTCAGATTCAACATTTCTTCTTTTCTAATTCATCAACTAAGAAGCACCCAAGTTTTCTAAGATGCAAATGACCTAGATAAAAATGAGCAAATTAAAACCCTGATAAATAGAATCATCTCTACTAAAGACAGTCTATAAGCAATATCGATCAATCATTCTTTTGTTTCACCAGCTCCAATAAGAACCACCCCCACCTCTCAAGTAGCAGGATCTGCCATCATATCCTCGATCTCCCCCTACGCAACCACCACAGTTGTAACCTCCGTTGCTTCTCTCACATAACCATGCTCGACAACCACCTCCATATCCACCAAAGATCTCTGATCCCCACCACCACTATAAGCCACCTCCACCGCTAGATTAAGAGTGAGCCTAGTTGACGGTGATATTCGTGTTGTCAAAGTTCACCCATTCTTATAGTTTGTGGGTTAGGGTTTAGGGTTTGTTTAGGGTTAGTTTAGGGTTTAGGTTAATTTAGATTTGGTTTGGGTTTGTGGGTTTAGGTTAGGTTTAGGGTTTTATCATTTAGGGTTTTTTTTGGGTAGGTTAGTTTAAGTTTTAGAGTTTTTTTTAGGTTTATTTAGGTTTGTGGGTTTTTAGGGTTTTTTAGATTTTAATTTAGATTTAGTTTAGTGGTTTTAATTAAACAAACTAGAGTTTATGTTTATTTAGTTTATTTTATTTATTTGAGTTTATTTTATTTTTATTTTTATTTACATTTTATTTAGTTTAATATTTATTTTTTATTTATTTTATTTAGGTTTTATTTTAGTTTATTTTATAGGTTTATAGTTGAGTCTTTTATTTAAGTTTTATTTTTATTTTTTTTAGTATATTTTATTTATTTTTTTTTAGTTTATGTTCTAGGTTTTATTTTAGGTTTATTTTAGCTTTATTTTTTAGTTTATGTTTAGGTTAATTTTAGTTTATTTTATTTTATTTAGTTAAGTTTGTTTTTTTTTGGTTTAGTTTAGGTTTTATTCATTTTAGTTTAGATTATTTTATAGGTTTAGGTTTATTTTATTTTGTTTATTTTATTTTTATTTTATGTTTTATTTTTTTATTTTGGTTTATTTCTTTTATTTTTATTTATTTTGGTTTTATTTTTAAGTTTATTTTTAGTTTTAAGTTTTCATTTATTTTTATTTTATTTTATTTTAGGTGATTTTATTTTATTTTAGGTTTAGTTATTTTATTTAGGTATTTTATTTTTTTAGTTTAGTTTAGGTTTATATTTTTTTTGTTTTAGTTTAGTTTTTATTTTTATTTTATTTTCTTTTTAGGTTTAAGTTTAGGTTAAGGTTTTGGTTTAGGATTTAGTTTATGTTCTTATTTTATTTTATTTTGGTTTAGGTTTTTTTATTTGTTTTATTTTTAGTTTTTATTTAGTTTAGGTTTAGCTTTTTAGCTTTTGTGGGTTTAGGGTTGGGTTTAGTTAGGTTTGGGATTTTATTTTTTCGGTTTAGGTTTTAGGTTTATGGTTTAAGTTTTAATTTAGTGTTTAGGGTTTAACATTTTTCTAATAGAGACCAAATTAAGATTCAACATTTCTTCTTTTTGATTTCATCAACTAAGTAGCACCCAAGTTTTCTAAGACACAAGCGATGACATAGATAAAAATGAGCACCCATAGAAAATCAAAACCTAGATAAGTAGAACCGCTCTACTATAAAGGCATAATTCCATAAGCTAGTGGATCGATCATTCTTCGCCTTCTCCAGTTCCCATCAACCTCCCCGCCTCTCAAGTAGCGATCCCATATCTCCGTTCTCCCTCCTCAACCACCATGGTTGTAACCTCCGCTCCTCCCACCTCCATAACCACCACGCTCCACCACCACTTCCATATCCACCACATTAGATCCCCACCACCACTATAATAACTATCACCTCTGCCTTTACCACCCCCACCAAATCTAGATAAAGCCTAGTTGATGATGATATTCCTGCCATCAAGGTTTTTCCCATCCATAGGTTTAGGGTTGGGTTGGGTTTAGGTTTGGGGATCAGAGTTTGTGGTTGTGGTTTGGGTTTGGGTGGGTTTAGGGTTTTAGGGTTTAGGGTTTAGGCTTAGTGTTTAGGGTTTAGGGTTTAGGGTTTAGTGTTTAGGTTTTGGGTTATTTTGGGTTTAGGTTTGGGTTTTAGGCTAGTTTTAGGGTTGTAAGTTTGTTTAGGATTTAGGGTTTAGATTTTCTTTAATTAAGTAAACTTGGTTTAGGTTTATTTAGTTTATTTTTATTATTTGAGTTTATTTTATTTTTTTATTTTTATTTAGGTTTATTTTTTTATTTATTTTAGTTTAGTATTTATTTTATTTTATATATTTTTTGTTTAGGTTTTTATTTTAGTTTATTTTTTAGGTTTAGGTTTATTTTTAGTTGAGTTTTTTATTTTATTTTATGTTTAGGTTTATTTTATTTTTAGGTTTTGGTTTAGTTTATTTCATTTTTAGGTTTATGTTTTAGGTTTTATTTTAGGTTTATTTTGGTTTTATTTATATTATGTTTATTTTTAGTTTATTTTATTTTATTTAGTTTAGGTTTAGGTTAGTTTAGTTTAGTATTTTAGGTTTATTTATTTTAGTTTAGTTTATTTTAGTTTAGGTTTAGTTTTAATTTTATTTTATTATTATTATTTTTTATTTTTAGTTTTAGGTTTATTTTTATTTATTTTTATTTTAGGTTTCATTTTTAGGTTTAGGTTTTATTTTATTTTATTTTATTATATTTATTTTATTTTTTATTTTAGGTTTAGTTTTTTTATTTTAGGTTTATCATTTTTTTAGTTTAGTTTATGTATTTATTTTATTTTAGTTTAGTTTATTTTTTTATTTATATTTTCTTTTAGGTTTAGCTTTAGGTTAGGTTTTAGTTTATGTTTTATTTTATTTTATTTTATTTTATTTTTTTGATTTATATTTATTTTATTTTTTGGTTTTATTTAGTTTAGTAGTTTTAGCTTTTTTTTTTTAGGGTTTAGGTTTTTATTTTAGGGTTTAGGATTTAGGTTTTAGGTTTATTTATTTAAAGTTTAGTTTAGGGTTTAGGGTTTGGGGTTTGTGGATTTGGGATTTAGGTTTAGGTTTCTTTTGATTTCATTAACCAAGTATTCAACTTTTTTAGTGACAGATAAATAATGAGCACCCATTTTAAAAGTCCCAGATAGTAGAACCATTTATAGATAGTTCCATAGGTTTATTCTTTTTTTATTCCCATATGCCAGTAGTAGATCCTCATTTATCTCTTTATGTATTCCATAGTTACCACCACCTCCATTTAGTTTAGTATTAATTGTCGCCTCTTTAGGTAGATCTATTTAGTTAGATGTTTTCATAAGTTATTCTTTTTTTTATTTAGGGTTTATTTAAGTTTATTTATGGTTTAGGTTTGGGTTTAGGGTTTTAGTTTGGGTTGGTTTTATTTTTTTTTAGGCTTAGGTTTGTTTTTTTATTTTAGGTTTGTTTAGGTTTTATTTAGAGTATTTTATTTTGGTTTAGGGTTTGTGGTTTTTATTTTTTTGGGGTTTTTTTGGGTTTATTTTATAGTAGGTTTTTATTTTATTTTAGTTTATTTTAGTTTTTAATTATTATTGTTGGTTTAGGTTTATTTATTTATTTTATTTATTTAGTTTATTTTATGTTTTATTTTATTTAGTATTTATTTTATTTATTTTATTTTATTTTAGTTTAGTTTATTTATTTTTTAGAAGTTTATTATTTTAGTTTTATTTTATTTATTTTTTAGGTTTTTTTATTTTATTTAGTTTTATTTTATTTTATTTTTAAGTTTATTATTTTTATTTTTTTTTATTTTAGTTTAGTTTGTTTATTTTATATTTTAGTTTATTTTTTATTTTAAGTAGGTTTATTTTATTTTATTTAATTTATTAGGTTTAGTTTATTTTATTTTTATTTTTTATTTTTTTTAATTTAGGTTTTAGGTTTTATTTTTTTAATTTATTTTAGGTTTTATTTAGGTTTTATTTTTAGTTTTAGGTTTTTTATTTAGTTTTATTCTAGTTTATTTATTTTATTTTGTTTATTATTTTATTGTGTTTTATTAGTTTAGTTTTAGTTTTAAATATTTTATTTCATAGATTTTATTTTATTTTATTTTTAAGTTTTTAGTTAAGATTAGGTTTTATTTATTTTTTTTATTTTTTTATTTTATTTTTTTTATTTTATTTTTTTATTTAGTTTATTTTAGTTTAAGTTTATATTTTTTTATTTAGGTTTTTTTAGTTTAATTTTGAAGTTTTGGTTTAGTTTAGTTTATTTATTAGTTTAGTTTTATTTTTTTAATTTATTTTAGGTTTAGGTTTTATTTTAGGTTTAGTTTGGCTTTTATTTTATTTTGCTTTAGGTTTTGGTTTTATTTTATTTATTTTTAGGTTTTATTTTTATTTAGTTTATTTTAATTTATTTTATTTATTTTTTGGTTTAGTTTATTAGGGTTAGGTATAAGTTTTATTTATTTATTAGTTTTAGGTTCATTTTATTTTATTTAGGTTTAGGTTTTAGTTGGGTTTAGGTTTTATTTTAATTTATTTTTTTTTATTTTAGTTTTTTTATTTTATTATTTTATTTTAGCTTTATTTTATTTTTATTATTTTTAGTTTTATTTTATTTAGGTTTTTGTATTTAGTTTAGTTTAAGTTTTAATTATTTTATTTTAGTTATTTTATTTTATCTTCTTTAAGTTTTTAGTTTAAGTTTAGGTTTTTTATTTATTTTATTTTATTTTATTTTGGTTTAGGGTTTTATATTTATTTTATTTTTAGTTTAGTTTTATTTTAGTTTTGGTATAAGGTTTAGGGTTTGGTTTAGGGTTTAGGGTTTAGGTTTAGGTTTGGTTTAGGGTTTAGGTTTAGGGTTTAGATTTTAGGGTTTAGGGTTTAGGATTTTGGGTTTAGGGTTTTAGGGTTTAGTGTTTAGGTTTTATGTCTAAGTCATGTTTTAGGAAAGTTTAGGATTTTTTTTTTTATTTTTTTTTTGTAATAGAACAAATTGATTCAACATTTCTTCTTTTCAATTTATCAACCAAAGACACCATATTTTCTAAGACACAAGCGACATAGATAAAAAAATGAGCACGATAGAGTAAAAAAAAACCTTAGTTTAGAACCATGTCTACTATAAGACATAGTTCCATAAGTCGCAGATCGGATCACCATTCTTCGCTTTCCAGCCTTATTAGAACCACCTCGCCTTCTCGAGTAGCATGATCCACCATCATCCCGATCTCTCCTCCGCCACCACCATGTAACCTCCGCCGCTCCTCCACCCATAACCATTACTACTAACCACCACCTCCATATCCACCACCACCTCCATATCCACCAACACCTCCAGATCCTCTACCACCACTGCGATACCTGACGCCTCCACCTTCGCCTCCACCACAAGATCTAGATTGAGCTTAGTTGATAATGATGTTTCTGGCATCAAAGTTTTACCCATTCTTAGGGTTTAAGTTTATTAAGTATTAGGGTTTATGTTTATTTTTTAATTTATTTAGTTACTTTAGGCTTAGGTTTAGGGTTTGGGGTTTAGTGTTTGGGTTTAGGGTTTAGGATTTATGATTTAGGGTTTAAGATTTTAGGGTTTATGTATTTAAGGTTAAGAGTTTAGCATTTAGGGTTTTAGGGTTTAGGGTTTTAGGGTTGGGTTAGGGTTTTGGGGTTTTTTTAGGTTTAGGCTTTAGGGTTTTAGTTTAGGGTTTAGGCTTTGTTATTTAGCATTTTAGGTTTTAGGTTTAGAGTTTAGGGTTTAGGGTTGGTTTTTCTTTTAGGTTTTAGGTAGTTTTTTCAGTTTTAGTTTGGGTGGTATATTTTAGTTTTTGCCTAGGGTTTAGGGTTATTTTAGGGTTTATAGTTTAGATTGCTTTTGGGTAGGTTCATTTTAATTTAGCCCGACAGTTTAGTTTATTTAGTTTTTAATTTATTTTATTTATTTAGTTTTATTTTATTTTATTTAGGTTTGTTTTATTTTCTTTAGTCATTTATTTTAGGTTTATTTTATTTAGTTTAGGTTTTATTTTAGTTTATATTTTAGTTTAAGTAGTTTATGTTTATTTTAGTTGATTTTATTTTTATTTTATTTTAAGGTTTAGGTTTTATTTTATTTTTTTAGGTTTATGTTTTTTATTTTTAGGTTTAGTTTTTATTAGGTTTATTTTGGTTTTATTTTTAGTTTTAATTTTAGGTTTATTTTGTTTATTTTATTTTATTTATTTATATTATTTATTTTAGGTTTAGTTTAGGTTTTATTTATTTTAGTTTAGGTTTAAGTTTATTTTAATTTTTTTATTTTAGGTTTAGGTTTTTTTTCTTAGTTTAGGGTTTAGGTTTTATTTTTTTATTTATTTTGGTTTTATTTTAGGTTTATTTTTAGGTATATTTATTTTAGTTTAGGTTTTTTTTTTTTGTTTTAGTTTTATTTTTAGTTTAGTTTATTTATGTTTATTTTTAGTTGAGTTTTATTTTTATTTTATTTTAGGTTTAGATTTTATTTTTTATTTTTAGGTTTAGGTTTAGGCTTTTATTTTATTTTTTTTGGTTTACATTTTAGGTTTTATTTTAGGTTTATTTTAGGTTTTTTTTTAATTTATGTTTAGGTTTATTTTAGTTTATTTAATTTTATTTAGGTTTTATTTTAGGTTTATGTTCAATTTGTTTTGGTTTGCTTAGCTTTATTTATTTTAATTTAGTTTATTTTTTTTTATTTTAAGTTTATTTTTTTAGCTGGTTTTTATTTATTTTATTTTAGATTTAATTAGTTTAGTTTAGGTTTTTTAACTTTTAGATTAGTTTAGGGTTTTTTTGGTTTTAGGTTTTAGGATTTGGGTTTAGGGCTTTTAGGGTTTATTTTTTTGGGTTTAGGTTTAGGGTTTTAGGGCTTAGGGTTTAGGTTTGTATAGGGTTCAAGTTTTAGTTTTAGGGTTTTAGTTTTTTTTTTTTAATGAGAACAAATTTAGATTCAACATTTCTTCTTTTGATTTCATCCATCAAGTAACACTAAGTTTTCTAAAGTGATGACATTGATAAAAATGAGCACACATAGATCAAATTGAAAACCATAGATAACTAGAACTGCTCTACCATGAAGGCACTTCCATAAGTAGCAGATCGATGCTCTTTTTCGCCAAGTTCCCATTAGAACCACCATCATATCCTAATCTCTCCCTATGCACCACCATGGTGTAACCTCCATCTCCACCACAACTCCATATCCACCACAACACCTCTAGATCCCCACCAAAGACTGTGATAAATGCCACCTCACCTTTGCCTCCACCACCAAATCTAGACTGAGCAGGTTGACAATGATGTTCATGGTCAAGGTTCCCAATTCTTGGGTTTAGATTTAGGTTTAGGTTTATTTTTTATGGTTTAGATTTACTTTTTTAATTTATTTAGTTAGTTTAGCTTTATGTTTAGGGTTTTTAGTTTAGAGTTTAGGGTTTAGGGTTAGGATTTATGGTTTAAGGTTTAGGGTTTAGGTTGTAGGGGTTAGGGTTTAAGGTTTAGGGTTTTAGGGTTTATGCTTTTAGGCCTTAGGGTTTAGGATTAGGGTTTTTTTGGGGGAAATTAAGGGAATTTTATTGCCACAAAGAAATGGTACAAAGTCCTTAGAGGGGTAAAATACCTAAGCTAATGCTCAAAGAACAACAAAAGGATTCTAAAGAGATAAGCCCCCTAGCTAATACAATAAATAAGGAAATGAATCTAATCAAAAAGGAAATAGAGATCCACAAAAATAATCCTTGAAATCAGCAGCAATCTTCCTCTACACCTTATGAAACCAGCCCAATCCAGCAGAAAAAGTCTCCCAACCTGAACCAGAGATCTGCAACAAGCTTGAAAAGGGATTAGTACAGATAATGAAATAATTAAATAAGCATAGAAAATAAGAGCAGATAGAAGTAAAAGGATGAAGAAAAAGCTCAGGTTATAAATGTCTTAAGGAGCAGCACCATATGTAAGCATCCATACTTCAAGTGAAGGGTTATAATTTCATATAGCACTACCAGCCAAAAGAGGGAGTTGGAAACATCATGGCCATCATTGTCAGCATACCTCTTATAGTACCTTGTCCAATGATGATCATCACAGAAACTTGCATAAGACTTCAAACAGCAAATATAGCCACAAAAAACCAAGAAATTAAATATATTAAGCTTATAAAAATAGATAAGGAGGTACCCCATCAGTAAAGTATTAGGCCATAGGGAGCACCACCAAAGCCACCAAATATTATCCAGCTTAACATTAAGATTAACATCAAGAATGGTAGGTAGTAAGTTATCCAACAAACCAGGAAAGGGTAGAGAGTCGACCACAATCTAGAAGGAAAAATTCCAGTAGCAGGTTAAAATAAAAAAAGAGGAATGGGAAAGGAGATAGCTATAAATAGACTTGGCAAGATCAAAAAAAGTGTAACAAAGTAGATAGTCTTTAGACCAAATAGCCTAGAACAGCCAATAAGCGAGAAGGCACCACCTTGCAAGCCACCAAAATAGCTAAGGATTCAAATCAATGGAACTTGGCCCAATCTTTCCATTAGCAATATTGAAAATAACCTAAGGGAAAGCCATAGCCAGCAGCCACCAATCCCAAATCAAAGACAGAATAATCTAGTTAAAATAGCTAGATATAGCAGCTAAAAATAAATAGGGAAAAAATCCTGTAAAATTAAAGATAATCAGATAGCCAGAGGCAACCCCGGACATAACAAAACACCTCCAAGCATACAAGAAAACCAGGGACAACATCAACCCAATCCAAAACACCTCCAAGCAAGGTTCCCTTCGTAATACTAGTTAAGAAGAGAACCTCATTATTAGAGGAGATATACCTGATAGTTAGATGATCTAACAAGACAGCAGCAGCCAAAACAACACTCATCCATAACAACATAAAAGAAAAGGTAGAAAGTCGCAAGAAAATAATTCCAAACCATAACCAGAGGGATAGAATAAGGAGCCTTAAAGGTCACATAACTCCTCATATAGGAGCAAAACCACAACACCACTACATCACAACATCCACTTTCCAATGAGCAAACCCCACCAAGAAGGCCAAACCCCAAACAACACATAGGGGTAGGAACAATTGGAAGGATGAGACTCAAGAAAAGAACAACAAAAATCAACAAGAAAACCAACCCAATCAACAAACAACAAGGAGACAAACCAACCAATAAAGAAGAAGATCACAAGGGCAGTAAAACACCGTAAAAGGGAAAGACCCACATCTAGAAACAACAGCAAAACAACTGAGAATGCAAAGCAAAAGAAAAGAAAAGAGATCCAACCAAAAGGAGAGCCACACCAAACAGATGACAAGCAGGATCCAAACACCACTTGTAGCCAATACCACTACCAGTATGGGAGAGAAAGCAAACCAAAAAAAGGAAAATATAAAAAAAAACCAATGACTGGAAAGACAACCTCAACCCATCGAAAGAATGGGAAGAAACCAAACAAGAAAAAAGAAATAGGTTTAGGAGAAGAAAGAAATAAAGACCAAACCAACATAAGGTAAAGCCAACAATAAACATAACCCAAAGTAAGTGGAAAGCCAAAGCCCCACAAGAGGAGAAAATATTAAAAGCTTCTAACATAAGGCAAACCAATTTTATCAAGATTTACCAGACCCTTTAAAAGAAAAGGGATGTCATCATAAAAAAACATTTGCATAGAAGAAAACTTGGCCGAATTGGCAAGAAAGTTAGTGTGAATTGGATTCCCTATAGATATGAGAAATTTGAAAATCTAGGTTAGCAAGACTTACCTATTATGATTAAGTAAATAAAACACTTCAACATTACCATGAGCATCAGAATTGACTAAGTGTAAAAGGAGGAGGGTATCAACTTCAAACTAGATCTTATGAAAACCTAGTTGTAAACAAATAGAAAACCATGATAAAACCTTTAGCTCAAAGAAATAACATAAGACCAAGGCTCTAAAAAGCAAAAGTAGAGATAACCTTCCCACTATAATCTCTCAAAATTCCACCACATCCATGATAACCATTAGAAATTGATCCATCAGTGTTAACCTTAATGAATTGAGCATTAGGTTTAATCCAAAGATATAATTTTTTAGAGAGACATTATAGGAAGTAAGGTTAACCCCAAAAATGAAGGCCATAGACTTACACCCTCTAAAACTATAATGAGTAAGGAGATTAGCTTTGAAAAGAGACATAATTTTATATTTGGCTCTAGCAATAATATGATGATAGTTTATAGGAATACTACGATGCTTAGCATCATTTCTCTCCATCCAAATATACCAAATAATAGTTGCTAAAACAATTTTAACTTGACCCTTAGAAGTATAAGAGAAACAAGCTTCAAGAAGTTGCATAATAGAAAATGAACTATTAAAGTGGAAAGAGTTAAAAATATTATCATACCAATTCACACTCTATAATAGCAATAGGGCCATTCACAAAAACATGATCCACTATTTCAATGTGATGGCAACAATAGCATTTAGAGGGGAGATGAAAGCCTTTTTTTAGAGTAGCATCCACAGGATATAATGCTCGTAATATGCCAAGTTAAAATTGAGAATGAAGTAGAACATATAATTCTAGATTTTAGTAAAACCAAAGACTATTGATATTTAAATTGATGAAATGCCAAACATCCTTAAAACAAATTCTCCAGAGGAAGAATATTTAAAGTGAATTTGGTCGTTTATTAGGAAAGGAAAATATTAAGGATTTTGTCAATTATCACCTTAAGAACAAGGGTATTTGATCCACATCCCATTTATTATGAGTAATTAACTGATTAATCTTAAGAATCATAGTGGAATGCATATTGAGTAAGGAATCAATAGAACCCGGCCTCAGCCAATTCTTTTGCTAGAAGTAAGAGGAACCCGAATTAACACCCCAATAAATAAAGTTTTCAGCATGACATTTGATACTACAAAGTCTTCTCCACACAGGAGAATCTTCAAATTTGAAAGCACAAATGAGGGGATGTTTTCCCTGACAATATTTAGCATGCATAAACTTAGACCAGTAACTTTTGATTATTTCTAAAATTCACCCACATTTTGTAAGAAAAATAGTTAAAATAGTATCCTCTAATATTTTGCAAACCAAGACACCTTCATTATTAGTCAAAATTGTGCCAACTAGCACAATGTAACCTTTTAGAAGAAGAGTTAGAACACCAAAAAAGTTATTAAAAAGTCTATTGATTTTTAATAATAGGAACACAATAGTAGACAAGAGATATAGGCAAAGAGCAAAGGGTACTTTTAATCAAGATAAGCCTAGCACCGAAGGAAACTAAATGAAACTCCCAAGAAGAGGTTTTCTTATTTATTTTTTGAATGACTTCATCAAATAAGGAAGATCTTTTCGTTCCTCTATATAAAGGAGTACCCAAATACTTAATAGGGAGAATTTGATGCAAAAAACCTTTAATATTCTTGATAACATTGATCCTAGGTAAGGAAATAGAAGAGCTAGTAATGAAATAACTTTTTCATGATTAATATTCAAGCCACTTTCTCTACCAACGAAATTTAAGAACTTACATAGTTTTTTAATATAAAGAGTAGAACCATTGTAGAATATAATGAAATCATCAGGAAACCTAAAGTGAGAAATGGGTAACTCACCACAGGTTTTGAAATACATGGTACTAAACATCTTCTCATGACATCTAGAAAGATATTCCATAAAAATAATAAAAGGAGGAGAGAGAGGGTCCCTTGCCTTAGACCATGAGAGGAAGAGAAGAACCCATGAACTTCACCATTGAGAAGCAAAGAAAAATAAGAATGCTCAATCCCATTGTTAATTAAAGGAATAAATTAATTAGAGAATCCAATAAAGCCAAGATTCTATAAAGGAAAACCCAACAAATTTTATCATAAGCTTGGGAAATGTCAAGCTTAAAAGCAGTTTTCACAAACTTTGCATTTAAATCATGGATTATTCCTTGGGCAAAAGAACATTATCGAGATGGATCTCCCCTTAACAAACCCACTTGATTTGGGGAGATAATTTTAGGAAGTAGGATACCCAACCTTCTAGCCAAAATTTTAGGGATAAGTTAAAAAAAGAGCAAAGGCTAATCATCTAAAATCACTCCAAATTTTATGATTGTCTTTTTAGGAATTGTTGTTTATTTCTCAAACTTTTGAATTTGAAAAAATAAATGTATATTAGTACACCACATATGGTGATGTACTCATTATAATGATGGTGTGACATTGAAGAATGATGTACTATCTCGAGAGATAAGTCATCATCTACAATGGACCTAATCAACTAATGAGGACTCCTAAAGACAATGGGTCTTGAATGTACAGAGATCTTTCCCTACTTTACATGGAAAAGTAAAGTAGGGTTTATTTTAAATCGTTTGGTTGTTCATGGAGGCAAGCCTCATAGTTAATTACATCTTAAGGATGAGATTCCTTAAGAATACTCGATTAAGGTAAATGATCATCTTAAGATTTCAAAGATATATCAATAAATTGGTTATTTTAGAAAAGTGGGATTGATCTAGAGGAGAAAGTTATTATCAGCCAAAGAGAGAGAGGGGATGCTCATGATGTTAGAAACCTAGCATCTATGATTGGCCTTTATATTTTTGAAATCTGAAGAGGATTATACATTTGAGTAGAATTTTTATTAGAAATCTAGGTCTTAAAATTCCATAACATAAGATCATGGAAATGCCTAAGAGGTGAGGATTTATGCTTGTAGCCTGCAAAGGGAAACCACAACCTTAGATCCTAAATCTAGGTGAGCGGAGGCATGACCTAAATCTAAGGCAAAAATGGGTATATGGTTTATCTCCACAGAGAGATAAAACTGTAGAGTTACAACCTCCTGGGGTGGCCACCTAACTCCTCCTATTTTAAATACATGTAGGCATGTCTTATGCTTTGCAAGATGGCTAAGTTGTTGTTTATTTAGAAAGGAGACTAAATCCTTAAACACACTAAGAGACTAGATCATGAAGGGCATGAATAAATGACTTAATCTAATGCAAATTTTGTTAAGTTTTATTTTCATTTTGGACATTTTATTTGATGCTATGGGATTTCATATGCCTAATGCATGAGAAATTGGTTATGGTCCAAAATCAGAAAGAAGGAGGTGTGTTTCCACCATGGCTCCAAAAGTCAAGCCATTTTCTATGGCAAATGGAAGCCCCTCCAAGAGTGAAGCAATATGTTTTATGCATAATGTGAGACATACAACATCTAGCTAAGCGGTTGCTAAATCTTTTATTATCATTATTTATGTCCTATGCTTTAGGTGAGGTTATGAGTAATTTAATTTAATTTTAAGTTAATTAATTGGATAAAAATAATTTTTTCCCTAAGAGTCTAATCACATCCAGGCCATTTAACAACCATCAGGAAATTAAAAAACTAGAAAAATCATGCCATCTTAATTATGCAATCATAAATAAAATATCAATTAATTTATAAAATTAGCACAAAAGGATTATAGGTCGATGTGGTCGGGCTCCACCGCACAAACCCGAAAAGGAATGTGGGTAGCCGGGCTCTACCCTTATATAACCTGAATTACAAATGAATAATTACAATAAAAAAGGAATTCATGGTATGGGGGTCTTCATTCTTCATTCTTCATTTCTTCCTTTCTTTATTTCTTCATTTCTTTCTTCCTTTTGATTTGGGATGTTTTGCTCCAAGGCTTCACATGGTACATAAGACATGGTCTTATGACCAATGTTCATCCTAATCCCCTATAACATTCATTCTAAATCTTAATTGCAAAATTTCTATTAAAATGGGATAGATAAGTCTAACTAAACCTACAAAATAGAGATTAGCTAAACATACCACACAACCCCAGCAATTATATGAATAATTTGGACTTAGCACCCCACACATGGCTAACCAAGTCCACCTGTCCTAGTTTGTATCATGCTGATTGTTATAAGCCGCAAAGAAAAAGCATTTATATTTTTATTATAGCACAATCTCAGAAGACATGATTAGACTAAGATTGTATCATCTACTACACACATGCACCCTAACATCCAATCTAAAATTACATCATAAAAAAATCAAGATCAAGCAAACCATGCACCACCCATAGAGCTAGAAATGGTGACTTAACATAATGTGTGTGCCATTTAAGGCGTGGCATGTCTTAGCTAGGCTTTAAGGTTGAGATTTTCTAAGTGTGAAAGGTTTAATTTAGAGTGTGGTTTTAGTTTAAGTGAATTAGTTGATTTATCAATTTTAGTTGGTGATTTGATTTGGTTTGAATAAACCTACATTTAGTTATTAAATGTTGTAAAGAGAAGAAAAGAGAAGAGAACTTCTCTTTCATCCCTACCATAAGTAATTTCTAAAGTAGATTCATTAATGATTTTTCTTTAGTGAATGTTTTATTATGTGTTTTAATTAACCCTAAGTTTAGATTTACTCTAAATAGCCCTATTCAATAAGAAAGGCATCTTAATTAATTAAGGTGAATTACTATCACATAACACACAACCCTTTATTTCTTTCCACCATGTATACCATGCATATTAATAAATCCTAAGCATACCTTTACATGAATGCAAATTTTAGCACACCTTGATGATGAATGCTAAGAGATATAATTTGGAAATTTTGATATTCCATGAATGCATGTCTTTATTATGGAAAAGGGGATTTTTCAACCATTAAAAAATGCACATTCACATGTATAAAAGATATAAGTGAGTACGATGCCATTGTTCTCTACACCAAGGGCATAAGGTTCAAGGCCTACTTGGAGCAACTTAAGGCCTCACAACCTTGGGATGTCCAGACTAATATACCACTTTTATTAAATACATTAAAATGTACAAAAAGAAACAAATGGATGAAGAATCATGCAAAAGATTTTTGTTTGATTTGGTTGTATAATTTACATGTGAAAATGCGAGGATCCTTCATAAGTCATAACATTGAAATGCTTAGGAATAGATTTAAGCAAGTGTTTTGTTCTTTTCAAATGAACTATACACTTTCCAAATCCTATTCAAATCTATGTTAAGAGAAGAGAAGAAAACAACATAAATCACATATTATGCTATAACCACATGCATGCTTATAAGTATTTATAAGTAGCATCACTTCACTCATAATATTTGATTTATAGGTTCTAAAAATAATTTTTGGTTTAATAGTGATAATAGCCACTCATATTCTTACTTTATCCAAAACATGCTATTTGACATAAAAAAGAAACATTTTATTTAATTTATTTTTGAAAGACATGAATGCATGATTTCATATGGAAAAAATATTTAGCATGCTTGGAAAGAAAGAAAAGTAATGTAAGCATATGAATTCATTCACCATAATTAATTCCTAAAGACATTCCTATGAAAAAAAGATCATTTAAAGTGAATCAAAATTCTTTAAAGAGAATTTTATTTTTGAATTTGATTTGACTTAGAAAATGTGAGAGAGTTTGTTGGTCATAACCCATTTCCCTCATGTGTGAATTGGTTTAGTTTAATTTTAGAACAATTAAGTTGATTTTATGTGAATTAAATCCATTAATTACCCCTTACCTACACCACTTTAACATAATTAAACAAGTAATTATGAGCCAACATATGATATGCAACCACATGAAATTTAAATAAGCAATGCACCTAAGAAATAAAGAGCCTAATGCAATTGGCTCATAATTGATTAATTAAGCTAAATGGTTTAATTAAATACTTTCATAACCATCCTACACATGTAGTTTGATTATAATTTCCTTGAAGCCTCTTAAAGTTATTGAACACCTAAGAATCTACCCAAGATTAACTGATTAAGTTATGGAATAATTTGGTTTTGAGTTTAGTTAATTAAGGCATTTAAAAGTAATTAAGTCATTAATTAATTTGCACATTTAATTAAGTGCTTATCCAAATGAAATAAACTAGGGGAAAAGATTGGAAAAGAAATCCTAATCTCATTCTTAAGTCAATTCACTATTTCAAGATGATTAACAAGCTTAATTAATGAATTTATCACTATTTAATAGGTTAAATAATCATTTATTTAGTTAGGGAGATTAAGGATGAACTAAGCAATACCCCTAATTAATCCAATAATAAATTCAAGAAAACCATGGGAGGCAGAGGTCATCCCACAAATCAATCCTAGAAAGTTTGGAATTAATTATTGAAGTAATTAAGGAGTGATTAGCCTAATTACATTTCAAATAAAATTTAAATTAAGTGAAGGTTATTGTTCAAAATCAATAGATTTTAATTTTATATTATTCCTCACTTAATTATCTTTAAAATGAATTTGAGATTGTATTTTTTTATTTTTCTATAATTAGTTATGAATTTTAGAAATTCCATGATTAAAATCAGATTAATTAAGCTAATTAAACCCCTATCCGCCATGGTGACCGACTAATGACATACGCTTTCCATGTGGCATGATGAGATAGGTTATTTAAGTTGTCACCTTCATTACCGCATCAGTTGATGGTGGACTCACTTTCTCCAGAGGCCATCTGATCAGATGGTCGTGATTAATCCTGTTGTTTAGGCTTAAATTAAAAGGAGATCTAACGAGATTTAATAACAACCTCTGTTCTAATCATGCAGAACATATGGTGTGTGATTTACCTACTCCCGAGCTGCGAGAGACGGATGTTGTCCATTGATCATCGCTCGATCTAAGCTCACCTGAGCTCAAATGGAGCTCAAACTCACCCCACACCTTCGGGGAGGCACAAGCAATGAATCCAACGGCCAAGATCTAATGGGATTATAATTCCCTTCATAGAAGTCAATGCAATTTTTATCTTAGGATCGGTTTTGAGCAATACCTTTCCGGAGGCAATCACCAACGCTTTCAACCAAAGTGGTAGCTTCATTTAGTAGATGAAGCATTGAAGGTATCAAGCTTTAATTTGAAGTGGATGGTTTTCAATGGCAATTTTGATCAAGTCCTCCTTCCTGGCTTGGTGACTTGGGAAATTAACTTGATTGAGCTTGATGGTGCCTTGATGGTTTAATTTGGGTTTGGTGAGAATTGGATAACTGGAATTGATTTGGATCTCCTTTATTTGAGCAAAACCCAGAAGGAGAAAATGGGGAGCTCTGGAATGCTTGCAAGGTTTGGAGAAGCTTGATTTCTATTCCTAGAGCTCAATAGTGTGTGTTTGAGTGAATGAAGGGAGTATATCTCCTTGGAATGGTCGAGACTAGTTTGCCATTTTGATCAATGAGATTGATTGATCATTTTGGTCATAGACACATGTGATTCATTTTAGGGAGGAGGAGGAGAGGGAGTGCCCATGTGCTAGGTGAGTGGGGTGATCCAAGTGCTCAATTCCCATTGAGGGGTTAGTTTGGCCTTGGGTTAGTCATGCTGACCCAAGGTGATTGGGTCACACCGCCTCCTTGGTGTCCATGTGGACCAGAAGGATGTCAAGTGGCTTTGAGAAAGAATGTGAACAAATTCCAAGTGAATTTGGTCATTGGATACCCTTGACCTAGGTAAAGTGGTCATTTGGCCTTGATTTTGATTTGGATAGATTTAAATGAGTCAAAAGTGGGGGCCAAATTTCAAGTGATTTGGAGTTCATTTGGTTTGAATTAGTTCAATTTGACCCATTTAGGTCAAAATGGGTCAATTTTAGTTGACCAATTGGTCAATTGATCAAACCATGGAAGTTCAAATGATCATTTGGAGCTATAAACATTGTTTAGTTTGGTTTAGATTTGGTTTTGGTTCATTTAGGTTCATTTAGGTCAAATGAGTCAAGTTGACTAATTTGACCCATTTTACCTAATTTAGGTCGTGGGTTGGTTTAGGCTTGGTTGATCATTTGAAATATTTTTGCAAACTCTGGTTTTAATCAATTTTGTTTTGGTTTGATTAAGTTGATTTGACCTTTGTCAAGTTGGGTTCATGGTCAATTGAGTTAGGTTGGGTCAAATTGAATTCAAGTTTTGATTTAGAAATGAATATATTTGTTGTAATCAATTTAGGTTAGATCAAGATTTGACCCATTTTGACTTTTTAGGTCAACTTGGGTCATGGCAATTGGGCTTGGTCAAGTTCAATCGTTGATTATGAATTTGTTTAGATTAATGGTTTCAATCAATTTGGCCTCTAGTGGATTTTGGCTAGTTTGGGTTTTATTTGGGCTAAGTGTTGACTTGGTCAAAGGCTAGGTTTTACTTTGGTTTGACCCAATTTGAGTGATCATCCTAGAAGATTGTTGCTCACAATGTGAGGCTTAAATGGGCATAGTTCAATCCAATTTGGGTTGGATTAAAATTTGGCTCAAAAAGGTGCTTTAGGTCACTTTAGGTCAAGTGAGCTTAAGTAGGTCAATTGGCTTGATCAAGGCTTGATTAAGGTTTAATTGAACTAACATATGGACTTATGATTAAAATATAAATCCAATTGCAAGTGATTTAGAGTCAAATGGGTTTTGATTCATTTGACAACTCCAAGTTTAAAGGGTGAACATGGGTTTGATTTGTTTGATTTTGGTTTGATAGATATTTATATGTGATGTGATTGAATGATTGTTTGAAGAGAAAATCCAAAGGTTTGGATTGATTTGAAAATGATTTGGTTAAGTTCAAGAATTTGACTTGAAAGGGTATAGGTTGGATTTATGTTAGATTTGGACTTGAGTTTTGAATTTATATTTCATTTATATTTGTGGATATAAATGAGAATATAAATGGGTTATGAGAAAATCTTTTGTGTTTGGAGTGATTTGGATTTAATTTGAGCTAAGTCCATAAGATGAAATCAAAAGGGCTTATGAAAGATTTTGGATTTGAAATTGATCATGGGTTTCAATTATTTTGAATTGATTCATGATTTGGATTTTGAGATTAATTTATGATTTGAGAAAATCAATTGAGTTGGAATTGAATTAAGATGATTTTGAAGTTTGGTTTGAAAGAAGGAAACAAGGATTTGGGTTTTAAGTTATAGGTAAAGTCTTCTTAAACCCCCTTCTATTCTATGGCTAACTCTTCTAAGTCTCTAGGTTAAGTGTTCACCTAATCACTAGAATTTTCTTAAGACTAAGGAACTCTTAGTGTTCAGAGGAGTCCTTTTGTCCATGATGGAGAAGTTGAAAGCTCACTCCAAAAGTGAGGTCAATAAGAATTAAAATAATGGAGGTGCTAGCAAAGTATTTGGGGAGAGCACTACCCTTAAAGAAATTAAGAATAGATTTAACCAAGTTCTCTTTCATGATAAACCAACATTTTTGGGAAAAGAGGGTAGTGTAACCATTAGCAACCATAGAGTTTGTATTCATACTTTGCAAAATGTTTGTAATTTTATTCTAAGGTGAGAAGAAAGCATCTTATCTTCATCAAAAATGATATTAGATAACTTGCCCAAGAAATATCATCATAAGAAACATTTTATTAAGAAGCTCTTTAACAAAAGAGACATGTAATCAATAAACTCCTTGTTATCCGAACACCAAATACCATCATTAGTTTTAATTTTTTGAATGTGATTTAAATCTTTTTTCTTTTTAACCATGACATGAAAATATTTAGTATTATGATCACCATTAGAGATTCATTTCATAGAGGCTTTTTATCACCAATAGGTCTCTTCCATGTCTTCATAACATGTTAACCTATTGTTAACTTAAGCCAATAAATGAATTTTAGAAGGGTCATTAACAATAACATCTTCCAAAACTATAACTGCATTCTCCATTTCTTTGATATTGACAAAAAGGTTTTTAAAATAATGTTTATTCCACCAATGAAGGAATTGTTTGAATCATTTTAATTTGAACCACAATCTCCTCATCCCAAAATAGAATCATAAGGATGGAGAGGTTCAACTAGCAACATCCAAAAAATCTCTCATCCATGAGCCACATATTTTAAAAGTGAAAGGGAATAGGAGAGGAGGGTTTAGTAGCATTCAAATTCAGAGATAAGGGAGAATGGTCTAAGGGTTCTGCTTAAATGCTCCAGTAAGTAGAAAGAAGGTTAATCCACAAATGGCTAAAAAGAACCCGATCTAACCTTTGCTAGATAATTATCAAGTAAACTGAGACCCACTAAAGCCAATGTCAGTCAGATGATAATCAAGGATCATATTAATATAAAATTCTATTGAAAATAAGTTCAGAGCATTACCACCAACCCATTCAGAGGAAGAGGAGATAGTATTAAAATCCTCACCCACAAACCAAGGAGCATTAACAAATAAATAAAAATTAATAAGATCATCCCAAAGAAACTGTCTACTATTTCTATTACAAGCATCATAAATAAATGAACCAAAAGAATACCAATTAACAAATGTAATCTTAACATTCACAACTTGGGAAAACTCATCCAAAACTTGCAAAACAAAAGGACTATTTGAAAAAATCCAAATTTTATTGCTCAAATTAGCAAAAAAAATCAGCAAAAAAATTACCAAAAATAATCATTCTAGCAACAAAAGGAATGTTAAAAGGAAGAATAAAGGTTCTAAAATAGGCAAAAAAGAAATGTTATGAGAATGAACTAAATTTTTAATTCTATTTCTACCAGAGAGGGTACTAATCCCTCGTACTTTCCAAATTAAGAAAGAAACCATTTATTTTTGGGCAGAAGAGCCTGATCTAGTAACTCTGGCAAAGTTAAGAAATTTAGATATATGAGTTTTATTTTTCTTTCTAAAAATCATTTGAAATTTCTTAGTCATATCCACAACATCACCATCAAATAGAGATTATTCAGGGATATGCTTGGGATAAGGTTGCTTCTTTAAAACATCATTGCAGGCCAATTCACCTTCTTCCAAATCATTATTATTTTGCAAAATCAGGTTAGAAGATAGTGCAACATTAGATGAAGAAGCAGGAGTAGGATTAGAACCATTTAAGGTGCAAGTGCCTAAAATCAGTATTAGAAACTTTATCCATAGTAAGCTCACCAATCCTCATGAGGGATTACATGTTCTTCTATTAAAGGTGGCAAAGAAGTAGGAATAAAATCATTTGGAATTGAATCATCATCCACAAGTTTTGAAAACATATTATTGTCCATATTAATACTAATATTAGTGTGATGCAAATGGGTAGGTTCATTAGAAGGTAAAGCATCCTTATTCATAAGAGTGACATGCAAAAGTTGATCAAGTTGAATAGTCATAGCCTTGTCAAAAGGAGCAATGGGAGGATCAAGGAAATGACCCTCGACTTCAGGTAATGAGTTATCCATTGGAACATTTTATGAGGTTTAATCGATGGCACTTGAAGATTGAGTTCCATATTAATATGCATGGGTTTGGGTTTCTTAAGGTGAGGATGAACCACAAAGCAATCCGGAACCCCATGACTGTGAATTTTTCAATGGGAACAAAAAATAGAAAAATTCTCAAAATCCACATTTTGCAAATATCCATATCTCTCTGATCCTAGCCAAATTTCTTTTAAAAATTATATAATTATATCCAACTCGACTAGGATTCGAGCAACAGAGGGCCTGGAGTTAGAAGCGTTGCTTGATCAACTTGAAGAAGACAACAAAGGCACCCACAAAAAAAAAAGAAACTCGTGATTAATGAAATGAACACACAAATTAGGAAGAGAGATCCATACCGGAACTATGGGGATTCCTTAATATCAAAATGAGGCATCCATTTCAATAATCACCCAACCATTGAAAACAAAATATAACGCTGAGAGAAAACCCAGAATAATCTAAATCAAAAGTCAAGACATGTGGAATCGATCAACTGATAGAAAATGGCTATGAAAAATGATCAAATATTCTCCAAAGTAGGATGGCGAATGCAAATTTACCCACCAACATGAATTCAAAAGATTTTGTAACCCTTTCCATAACCAAATCAGAACACATTATCATGGGTACACCCCAAAAGGAGGTAAAGATAAGCTTGAGAGACCCACCACTGCATTTGGCCTTACTAGTAAGAACATCCTTTAAGGATTTTGAAGCTAGAGACCCCCAAGGAGTCAGAAGATTTCATGGGTGTAGTCGAAATGCCAAGATTTCACCACGAGGAACTAGTGACTGAAGCCATGATCAGCAGTAGCACATGATAGGAGAAGCTGAGAGCCAAGCTAAGCCATCAAAATGAAGAACCAACCACGATGTAGACAAGAGAAAGCACAAAAGAGACATCCATGTGAGGAAATGTTGCATCAAAAAATGGAGAAAAGATGCTAAAGAGAATGAGTTTTTGGTTTTTAGGGATTAGGATTAGGGTTTAGGTTTTAGGGCTTAAAATTTAGAGTTTAGGGTTTAGCATTTTTTAGGGTTGTAGGTTTAGGGTTTATTTTTATTTATTTTATTTTTTATTTTTATTTAGGTTTACTTTTTTTTTTATTTAGTTTAGATTATTTATTTTAGGTTTATTTATTCTAGTTTAGGTTATTTATTTTAGTTTATTAATTAGTTGGTTTGTTTTATATATATTTTCTTTTTTAGGTTTAGTTTCATTTTATTTTAGGTTTAAGTTTTTATTTAATTTTTTTAGGTTTAGGTTTTATTTTTATTTTGGTTTATTTTAGATTTTATTTTTATTTTATTTTATTTTATTTTAGTTTAGGTTTAGATTTAGTTTATTTTAGGTTTAGGTTTAGGTTTAATTTTTTTTTTATTTTATTTTAGTTTAGGTTTAGTTGCATTTTATTGTATTTATTTTATTTTTTATAGGTTTAGGATTTTTTTATTTAGGTTTTTATTTTATTTATTTTTAGGTTTTTTATTTTATTTTAGGTTTAGGTTTCATTATTTTTTTTATTTTAGGTTTATTTAATTTTATTTTATGTTTAGTTTTTTCTTTATGAAGGTTTTTATTCTTAGGTTTATTTTATTTTTAATTTTGTTTAGGTTTTTCTTTATTTTATTTTAATTAATTTTATTTTTATTTTATTTTATTTTATTATTATTTGGGTTTAGGTTTAGCTTTGATTTTATTTTATTTTTTTATTTTTTTATTTTATTTTGGCTTTAGGTTTCATTTTATTTGAAGGTTTTATTTTAGTTTTAGGTCAGTTTTATTTTGTGGGTTTAGTGCTCAGATTTAGGCTTAGGTTTTGTTTTAGTGTCAGGGTTTAGGGCTCTGAGAATGTTCAGCTTTAGGGTAGGGTTCAGGGTTTAGGGTTTGGCCTAGGGTTTAGGGTTTTAATGAGGTTTTAGGGTCAGGTCAGTAGGCATGTGGTTTTTATGAAGGGTAGGTGGGTTTAGTGATCAGCATAGGCCTAGGTTAGTTTGGGTGGTTAGGGCAGGATAGGTTTAGGATTTAGGGTTTAGGGCTTTAAAAAAAAAGAAACCAGGTCATGTTTAATTTAGCTTATTTTAATTTATTTTAGTTTTTTTATTTTATATTTTATATAGGTTCTTTCTTTTATTTAGTTTTATTTATTTTAGTTTATTTTTAGGTTATTTACTTTAGTTTAGTTTTATTTTTATTTAATATTTAGGTTTATGTTTATTTTACTATAGTTTAGGATTAGGTTTTATTTTATTTAGGTTTAGGTTTATTTAAGGATTATTTTAAGTTTAATTATTTAGTTTAGGTTTTAGTTTATTTTAGCCATTTAATTTTATTTAGGGTTTAGGTTTAGGTTTATTTTAAGTTTATGTTTAGGTTTATTTATTTTTAGTTTAGGTTTAGGTTTATTTTATTTTTATATAGATTTAGTTTTTTTTATAGTTAGGGTTTAGGTTTATTTTTTTATTTATTTTGGTTTATGTAGCCATCTCTTTAGGTTTAGGTTTTTATTTAGTTTTATTATATTTAATTTTAGGTTTATTTTATTTTTATTTTAGGTTTAGTTTTTATTATTTAGATTTTTTTTAATTTTTAGTTTAGTCTTTTTTATTTATTTTATTTTACTTTAGTTTTTATTTTCTTTCTTTTTAGGTTTAGGTTTTAGTTTTGGTTTTTATTTTATTTTATTTTTTATTTTATTTTGTTTTATGTTTTATTTATTTATTTTAACTTTAGATTTTATTTAGTTTAGGTGCTTGTGGTTTAGGGGTTTAGGGTTTAGGGTTTAGGGTTTAGGGTTTAGGATTTGGGTTTAGGGTTTAGGTTTGAAGTTTAGGTTTTGGGTTTATAGGTTTTAAGGTTAAGTTTGGTTTTAAGTTGGGTTTACGATTTAGGGTTTTATTTTATAATAATAGAGAACAAATTAAGATTCAATATTTCTTCTTTTCGATTTCATCAACTAAGTAACACCTTAGGTTTTCTAAGACAGAAGCGATGATATAGATAAAAAATGAGCACGCATAGAGAAAATCAAAACCCTAGATAACTAGAATAGTCTCCATTATAAAGAAGATCTCATTCTTTAGTTCCAGTAAGTAGCTCCATAAGGCATTCTACCGTTCTTTTCTCCAGCTCATGAACCACCTAGCTTATCGAAGGGATCCACCATCATATCCCCTGATCTCTACCTCGCCACCACCAGGTTGCAAACCTCCATCGCTCCTCACACAACACTACCACTATGACCACCAACTCTATATCCACCGACCTCCGATCCCCACTCACTGGATAACCACCGCCTCTAGCTTTGCCTCCACCGATAGATCTAAATTGAGTATGGCGATGTGATTGCCCATCTAGGTTTAGATTTATTTTTAATTCATTTAGTTACATGTTTAGGTTTGGGGTTTAGGCTTAGTGATTTAGGTTTAGGGTTTAGGGTTTAAAGTTTAGGTTTAGTTTATGCAGGTTTTAGAGAAGGTTTAGGGTTTAGTGTTTAGGCATGATTTAGGTTTGTGGAGGTTTAGGGTTAGGTCAGGGCATAGGTGGTTTATGGTTTAGGGTCAGTAGGGTTTAGGTTTATGTAGCCAGGGCCCAGGTTTTTAAGTTTAGGTTAGTTTCAGTGGTGGGTTATTAATTTAGGTGGCCCAGGTCAGGTCTGAGGTAGGGTTTAGGTGATAGGGTCAGGGCCAGGGGCCTCAGCCTGTGCCTCAGGCTCAGTGGACTCAGTAGTTAGGGTTTAAGATGATCTTTAAAATAATAATCCAAGAGAGTTTAGGTCATTTAGTTTTAGTTTATTTATTATTTATTTCATTTAGGTATGTTTATGCCTAGTTTATTTATTTTAGCCCATTAATTTAGTTTAAGTTTTCATCTAATATTTTAGGTTTTGGCCTAGGTTTTAGTTTTAGGGCCTAGTCCATTTAGTTAGTGCTCAGGGTTAGGGTCAGTGTAGAGCCTAGGGTGGTTAGGATTTTAGGGTTTAAGGTTTATTCTTGTGGCCTAGGGCCCAGGGATCAGGGTTTACATAGTGTGGCTGCCTTTTGTGGTTTATAGGGCTCAGAGTTTGGACCCATGTTTAGGGTTTTTTTTAAAAAATCAAACCATTATGTTTAGGCTTTTTATTTATTTTATTTTTTATTTATATTAGTTTGTTTTTTTAGTTAGGCATATATTTTATTTATTTAGTTGCTTATTTTAGTTTATTTATTTTAGTTTAGGTTTTATCTTATTATTTTGGTTTTTTAAGTTTTTAATTTTTTAGTTTATTTATTTTATTTTATTTTTTTTTTATTTAGGCTTAGGTTTTATTTTATTTTCTTAGGTTTCTTTTTTAGGCTTTTATTTTTGGATTATTTTTAAGTTTCATTCTTTAGTTTAGGTTTAAGTTTATTTTTAGTTTATTTAATTTCATTAAATTTTAGGTTTAGTTTATTTGAGGTTTAGATTTAAGTTTTATTTATTTTAGTTTAATTTATTTTAGTTTAGGTTTATGTTTATTTTATTTTTATTTTAGGTTTACATTTTTTTTTAGTTTAGGGTATATGTTTCCTTTTTTGTTTATTTTAGGTTTATTTTAAGTTTGAGTTTTATTTAGTTTTTATTTTATAATGGGTTTCGTACAATCACCAAGTTCTTTGATGGTAGTGGGAACCCACGATAACACATTGCACACTTTATAGCTAGCTATTTTATTTAGTTTTTATTTATATTATTTTAAGTTTATTTTATTTTTATTTTAGGTTTAGTTTTTATTTTGTTAAGGTTTTTTATTTTTTTAGTTTAATTTAGGTTTTTATTTATTTTATTTTAGTTTAGTTTTTAATTTTTAATTTTATTTTCTTTAGGTTTAGGTTTAATTTAGTTTTATTTTATTTTTTTTTGGTTTATTTATTTATTTTTTTGGTTTTATTTTAGTTTAGTTTTAGCCTTTAGGATTAAGGTTTAGGGTTTGTTGAGGGTTTGGGTTTAGAGTTTAGGGTTTGGGGTTTAGGGGTTTAGGATTTGTGGGTTTGTGGGTTTAGAGTTTAAGGTTTAGGTTTTAGGGTGTAGGGTTTAGGGTTTAAGGTTTTAGGGTTTAAGATTTTGGGTTTAGGGTTTAGGATACTTAGGGTTATGGGTTTAAGTTTTAAGTCTAGGGTTCAAGTTTCATTTTAGGGTTTAGGGTTTTTGCTTTATTTTATAAGAGAGAACAAATTAAGATTCAATATTTCTTCTTTTTGATTTCATCAACTAAGTAACACACCAAGTTTTCTAAGAGACAAGTGACATATAGATAAAAAAAAGCACGAGCAAATCAAAAACTTATTATCTCTATTAAAGATAATTCCATGAGTAGTGATCGCCATTCTTCGCTTCTAGTTCCCATGAAACACCCCTCTCGTAGAGGGATCCACCATCATATCATATCTCCCATTCTCGCCACCACCATGGCAATAACCTTTGTCCCTCCTCCCGCATACATAACCACCACTATTACGACTACCACCTCAATATCCCCCGTGCCACTTTTATAACCGCCTCTCTTTGCCCACCACTGATCTAGATTGAGCCTTGGATGTGATGTTCCGCCAAGTTCCATTCTTAGGTTTAGGTTTAGGATTTAATTTATTTAATTACTTTAGGTTTAGGTTTAGGGTTTGGGGTTTAGGGTTTAGGGTTAGGAGTGGTTTAGGTTTTGAAATTAGGTTTAGGGTGTTTTTTTTAAATTAAGTATAATAGGGTTTATTTTATTTAGTTTATTTAGTTTATGTAAGGTTCTATTTTTTTTTATTTTTTGGTTTAGTTTCAATTTTTATTTTATAGGTTTAGGTTAGATTTTTATTTTTGATTTTATTTTTTGGTTTTATATTTTAGTTTATGTTTAGGTTTATCTTAATTTATTTTATTTTATTTAATTTATAGTTTTAGGGTTTAGGCTTTATTCTTTTAGGTTTATGTTTAGGTTTTTATTTATTAGGCTTGGTTTTGCTTATGTTTGTTTATTTTATTTTTTTATTTCATCAGTCAGGTTTTTAGTCATAGTCTCATTTTATTTTTAGCTTATTTTAGGTTTCTTTTTTTAGCTTTTTTAATTGTTTTATTTATCTTTATCAGCTTATTTTATTTTATTTATGTTTTAGTTTCATAAAGTTTTATCTATTTAGTATCATTTTATTTTTCTTTTAGTTTAGGTTTCTTTTCCCTTATTTTATTCTCCAGGTTTTCTTTTATTTTTTAATCTTTAGGCTTTAGCTCATTTTAGTTTTTTTATTTATTTTATTTTGGTCTTTAGTCAGGTTTAGAGTAGGGAGGGAGTGGCCCAGTGGTCAGTGTGGAGGTAGGCTTAGAGGCCTGTAGGGCCCAGGGTAGGCAAGAGGTTTGGGGTTTAGGGTCATTGTTATCGTGGCCAGCTCAGGCTCAGCCTTTAGGAGGGTTTAGGGCCTTGTGGCCTAGGTCAATTAGGGAGTGTGTAGGGAGGATTTAGTGATCTTGGAGGGCCCAGGGTCAGATATGTATGGTTTAGAGGGTAGGGTTAGGGTTTAGGGTAGGATTTAGGGTCAGGTAGGATAGGTTGGGTCAGTTTTGTGGAGGGAGGGTAAGATTTAGTCAGGGTTTAAGGTATAGTTTCAAAAAAAATAATATTAAACCGACAGTTTAGGTTTATTTAATTATTTAGTTTATTTTTTAGTTTATTTTATTTTATTTTAATTGGGTTTATTTATTTTGATTTAGATGGTTTATTTATTTAGTTTATTTATTTATTTCTTTTTAGTTTATTTTTGAGAGTTTATAATTAATTTATTTTATTTTAGTTTAGGTTTAGGTTTTATTTTTTTTTGAGGTTTAGGTTTAGGTTTTATTTTATTTTTTAGTTTAGGTTTATTTTTAGCTTTATTTTTAGTTTTATTTAGGTTTAGGTTTAGTATTTTTTTTATTTAGTGGTTTAGGTTTAGTTTATTTTTGGTTTAGGTTTAGGTTTTATTTATTTTAGTTTAGTTTTAGTTTAGTTTATGTTTATTTTTTATTTATTTTATTTTTTATTTTATTTTAGAGAGTTTATTTATTTATTTAGTAGGTTTTTATTTTATTTATTTATTTTAGGTTTATTTTATTTTATTTAAAATTTATTTTATTTATTTTATTAGGTTTATTTTATTTTATTTATTTATTAGTTTTTATTTATTTTAGTTTATTTTATGTATTTTATTTTATTTTTTAGATTTTATTTAGGTTTAGTTTATTTATTATTTTAGTTTATTTGGTAGGTTTAAGTTAAAGTTTAAGGTTTATGGTAGGGTAGGTTTAGTCAGTGGAGTGGTGGGTTTAGGGTCAGGTCAGGGCCAGGTCAGGTCAGGTTAGGTTTAGGTTTAGGTTTATTTTGATTTTATGTTATTATAGTTTTTATTTTAGTTTATTTATTTAGTTTATTTTTATTTACTTTATGTTAGGTTTAGGTTTAGTATAGTTTATTTATTTATTTTTTTTTAGTAGGTTTAGTTTTATTTTATTATTTAGTTTTTAGGTTAATTTATTTTATTTTATTTTATAGGTTAATTTTATTTTATTTAGATTTATATTCATTAGTTTATTTTATTTTTATTAGGTCAGTTTCTTTATTTTATTTTATATTTTTATTTTATTTTATTTTAGTGGAATAGTTTAGTTTAGTTTTATTTTATTTTAGATATTTAGGTTTAATTTTATTATTTTATTTTTTAGGTTTATCTTTTAGTTAGGTTTTAGAGGTTAGTCTATGATAGGTTTAAGTTTAGGCCAGGGCCCAGGGCCCAGGGTCAGTAGCCCAGGTGTGATCAGGATCAGGATGGGGCCTAGGGGCCCAGGTCAGTGGTGAGTGTGGGTTGGTTTGTGGGTTTTGTAGAGTGGGTAAGTGGCCTAGAATTGATTTAGGCCTGGGAGGTCTGGGTTAGGAAGTATGGGGAGGCTCAGGAAGATTTATGGAGGATTTAGGGTTTAGGTTTTAAAAAAAAAATAAAAATACCAAGAAACCAGGGTTTAGTTTATTCATTATTTAGTTTAATTTTATTTATTTAGTTTTAATTTAGTTTATTTTTTATTTTGATTTAGTTTATTTATTTATTTTAGGTTTATATTTTATTTTGGTTTTTTTTTTTTTTTTAGGTTTATGTTTATTTTTAGTTTAGTTTTATTTTATTTTATATTTTAGGTTTAGTTTATTTTATTTGATTTAGGTTTAGGTTTTATTTTATTTTTAGGTTTGGTTTTAGGTTTTATTTTAGCTTTATTTAGGTTTTATTTTAGTTTAGGATTAGGTTTATTTTTAGTTTATTTTATTTTATTTAGTTTAGGGTTTAGTTTTAGTTAATTTTTGGTCCAAGTTAAGGTTTTATATATTTTAGTTTAGTTTATTTTGATTTACATTTAGTTTATTTTATTTTTTAATTTATTTATTTTAGTTTTATTTAGTAGTTTATTTTAATTTATTTTTTTTTTTTATTTATTTATTTTAATTATTTATTATTTATTTTTTATTAAGTTTAGTTTTAATATTTATTTTATTATTTATTTTTAGTATATTTTTTTTATTTTATTTATTTTAATTTATTTATTATTTTATTTGGTTTATTATTTATCTTTATCTAAGATTTATTTATTTATTTATTTATTTTTAGCCTAGTTTTGTTTAGGTTGGTGGCCCAGTGGCCCAGGTAGTCAGTGGGCCCAGGGTTTAGGGCTCAGGGGCCTAGGGCCTAGAGCCTCAGGCCCAGGGCCCAGGGTAGTTTGTTAGCCTCAGGTAGGGTACAGGCTCAGTGGCTCTTAGCCTTTAGTGATTAGGGAAGGGCCCATGGCCCAGGGGTCAGGGCCCAGGGGTCAGGGCCCAGGATCAGGCCCAGGGCCCAGGGTCACCAGAACCTGGGCTCAGTGGCCTAGGTTTAGCCTGTCAGCCATGTGCCTAGGGTCCGGGTCAGTTTAGGAGTGGCCTAGGTCAGGGTCAGGGTAATGGAGTAGGGTTTGAGGGTTTTAAAAAAAAAGCAAACCAAGTAGGTTTAGGTTTTAGTTTAGTTTATTTTATTTATTTAGTTTATTTATTTTATCTTTAAGTTTATTTATTTTATCCATTTTAGTATTTAGGTTTAGGTTTAGTTTATTTTATTTTAGTTTAGTTTTATTTTATTTTATTTTTTAGTTTTATTTTAGGTTTAGTTTAGGTTTAATTTATCTTAGGTTTAGATTTAGGTTTTATTTTAGGTTTTTTTTTTTAGTTTAGTTTATTTTTTAGTTTGTTTTATTTTATTTAGTTTAGTGTTTAGGTTTAGTTTATTTTGGTTTAGGTTTGGTTTATTTAGTTTAGTTTATTTTTGTTTAGTTTAGGTTTATTTATTTTGTTTATTTTTTAAGTTTAGGTTTAGGTTTTATTTTTAGGTTTATTTTTTAGGTTTATGTTATTAAGTTTATTTATTTTATTTATTTATTTTATTTTTATTTTTCATTTTATTTCATTTAGGTTTATTTTATTTTTTTAGTTTAGTTTAGGTTTTTTTTATTTTATTTTATTTAGTTTTTTTTTTTTATTTTATTTTATTTTTTTAGGTTTAGTTTATTTTATTTTATTTTATTTTATTTATTTATTTTTTAGTTTTTTATTTATTTTATTTTTAGGTTTTATTTAGTTTAGGTTTAGGTTTTTAGGTTTTGGGTTTAGGATTGGGTTTAGGGTTTAGGATTTTTTAGTGTAATTAGGAAATTTTATGAAAGAAAAGTCCAGAGGGGAAAATCTCTAAGCTAATACCGAAAGAGCTATAAAGAGTCCTAAGGAGATAAGTCCCCCTAACTAATACAATAATTAAGGAAAGTAAGCTAAGAAAAATAAAAACATAGATCCATAAAAGAAATTCCATAAAATCAAAAACAAACTTCCTCTGCTCCTTTTGAAACCAGCACAATCCAGCAGCAATATTCTCCCAACCTGTAATAGATCTACAACATGCTTTTAAAGTCGAGTATAGATAATGAATTACTTAATCAAGCATAAGAGTAAAGATATAAATAATATGATAAAGAAAGGTTAGCTCAATTACAATCGTCTCAATGAGCAACACCATATGTAAGCATCCACTTCAAGTGAAGGGTTACAATTACATATATCTACCAAAAAAGAAGAAAGAGAAACATCAAGGCCATCATTGCCAAAGATACCTCTTGTAGCACCTTATCCAATGAAGATCATCAGAACTTGCATAAAACTTCAAACAACAAATATAACCTACAAACCCAAAGACTCATAGATATTAAGCAGATAACAAATAAGGGGGTAAACCATTAGGATTGCACTAGTCTAGAGGGAGCAGAACCAAAGCCACCACCAAGAATTGCTAATAAAGTCACTAGGGGAAAACCTCAAATATGGGAAAAAGCACTAAAGGAGACAAACATAGTCAAAAGGAAACACATAGATGATAAGTTCATCCATTAAAAAAAATGCAAAGATCTAGAAGAAATAATACCCAGAGTACCAGTAAGACTAATAGTAAGAAGGTTAGGTAGCAAGGCAACCATCAACATAAGAAAGGGGAGAGGTTCAGTCACAACCTAGAACTAAAAATCCTAGAAGAAACTTGAAGAGAAGAATGGGAAGCTAAGCAACTTCCCAACATAGTCTCCAAAAGATCAAGAAAATTATAATCAAAATACTCTTTAACCAACCAAAAGCTAGAGCAACCAATCCAAGCAACAAGATGTAGAGGCCATAAGCCACCAAGACCAAGGATTTAAAACATCAAACTTAGAACCATCAAGAAGAAAAGGTCATCCAAATACATATCACATATATTGAAAATATCCAAGGGATAGCCGCAGCCACCAATCCCAATCCAAGGAAAGGAGAATCCACAAATAGATAGAGACAACAGAATGAAAAAAGAAAAGCCCTTTAGGACCAAAAAACAATAATAAAAAATAGTAGCAAAAATAAGGAAACCTAATAGAGCCACCATCACCCAAGTCCAAAAAACATCTGACCAATAGTTTTCAACCTTCCAATTTAGAACAAAAATCAAAACCAAAACGTTAGTAATACAAGAGGAGCACCCCATATTCAGAAGATATAACAATCCAGTAGCATCCATCCTCACACTCATCCAGAAAAGAAACAAAACAAAGGTGAAGATTCACAAAAGAAATGTTCTCCAAGCTACAACAAAACAACAAATAAATCCTCAAGGGCACACAATCTTAGCAAGAGAAAAAACCATAATAAAACATTGCCAAAAAAAGCCACCTTCGATGAGCACCCCAACCAAAACCCACCCCAAACAAAAGTAAAACCCAAAAGGGTAGGAGCAGAGAAGGGTGAGACTCTTGAGAGAATGGACAACAAAAAATAGATGGAATAACCATCCTAATCAAGAAACAACTAGGTGACAACACCATACATAACCAATCTAGAAAAGTTCATAAAAAACAACCACTAGAAAAAAGAGCCGTAACCAAAGGAAGGTAACAAAACCAACATGAGCAACACCAAGAAAGAAAACCCACACAACACTAGAAACTAGCCAACCATAAATTCCAAAACAAATAAAACTAACTATAGAGAGATCCAACAAATAAAGAGAACCACACCAACCAGAAGATAAGTAAAACCCAATAGCCTCCACTTAAAAACACCTCTACCAGTGGGAGAGAAAAAAACCATAAAACAAAAGCTATAGCAAACATCCAATAATTGGAAAGATAACCCCAACCCATCTAAATGATGGGAAAAAATCAAAATGGAGTTTAAAAATAGAGGTTTAGGTTAAGAGAAAACTCAAGACCAAACCAAAGAAAGGAGAAAACCAATTAATCAAAAACACCAACATAGAGAAAGTCAAAGCCCCAAAGGAGGAAAGAAGAGCTAAAATCCTCTAAGATAAAGCAATCCAGTTTTATCTAGATTCACAGGATCCCTTAAAAGGAGAGGTATGCTATCATTAGAAAACATTTGAAAACAAGAAGACTTGGCCCCAAATTGGCAAGAAAATCAGCACAAGAGTTGGCTTCCTATAAATATGAGAAATTTAAAATCTAGGTTATCAAGAAGCCTCCAAGTATGATTAAGCAAATAAAACACTTCAGCATTACCATGAGCAATAGATTTAAGTAAATATAGAAGAAAGGAAGCATCAACTTCAAACCAAATCTTCTGAAAACCTTGTTGTAAACAAATGGAAATTCCATGATGAATGCCTTTAAGTTCAATAACAAATAACAGAAACAAGGCTCTAAAGGGCAAAAAGTGAGATAACCTCTATGATCTCTCAAAATCCCACCACACCATAGTAACCATTAGAACCGAGCCATGCTGTTAACCTTAATGTAATGATAATTAGGTTTAATCTAGTATATAATTTCCTGTAGAGAGACATTACAAGGAGGAAGGTTAATCCCAAGTTTCAAGGCCATAGACTTTAAAAAAAATTAGAGTGAGTAAGAAGATTGGCTTTGAAAAGAGACAAAATTTTATATTTGGAACTAGCAATGATATGATTATAATTCATAGGAATATTACAATTTTTGCATCATTTCTATCCATCCAAATATACCAAAGAATAGTAATAGCTAAAACAATTTTAACATGACCCTTAGAAGTATGAGAGAAACATGCTTCAAGGAGTTGCATAATAGAAAATGAACCATTAAAGTGGAAAGTATTAAAAATATTATCATACCAAGTCAACATTCTAGCATAATAGGGTCATTCATAAAAACATGATCCACACTTTCAATGTGGTATAACAAGGACATTTAAAGGGGAGTTGGAAACCTTTTTCAAAAGAGTAGCATCCACATGGATATAATGCACCAAGTTAAGACGAGAATGAAGTAGGGACATTATTCTAGATTTTAGTAAAACCAAGGACTCTTGATATTTAAATCTAATAAAATGCCACACATCCTTAAAACAAAAATCTGAAGAAGAGATTTTAAAAAAGAATTTGGTCGTTCATTAGGGAAAGGCCAAATTTTAAGGATTTTCAATTCATTACATTAGAAAAGGTTATTCAATTGAGCCACATCCCATTTATTATCAATAATTAATGAATCTTAAGCACTACAAGAGAATGAGTATTGAGAAGGGAATCAATAGAGCCTGCTAAGCCAATTCTGCCAAAAAAGAATGAGGAACTAGAATTGACATCCCAATAAATTAAATTCTAGCATTCCATTTGATACTACAAAGTCTTCTCCAAATAGAGAATCCCCAAATTTTAAAGCACAAATGAGGGGTGTCTGATAATACTTAGCATGCATAAACTTTGACCAGTAATTGTTTATTTCTAAAGTTCCACCACATTTTAGGAAAAATAGTTAATAGAATCCTCTAATGTTTTGCAACCTAAGTCACATTCATTATTAGTACCATAACAGTTATTCCAACTAGCCCAATGTAATCTTTTAGTAGATGTATTAGATCCCCAAAAAAAATTTATTAAAAAGTCTATTAATCCTTTTAATAATAGAACATGTAGGAACAATAGTAGACAAGAGATACATAGCAGAGCAAAGGGTACTTTTGATCGTGATAAGTCTAGCACCAAAGGAAAGTAAATTAAATTCCCAAGAGGTTTTCTTATTTATTTTTGAATAACTTCATCAAATAAAGAAGATCTTCTCCACTATATAAAGGGAGTCCCGATACTTGATAGGAGATTTTGATGAGAAAACCCATAATATTTTGGATAACATTGATCTTAGATAAAGAGATAGAAGGGCTTGTAATAAAACAACTTTTATCAAGCCACTCCCCCTACCAAAATGAGTTAAGAACTTACATAATTTTTTAATGTAAAGAGTGGAGGCATTGCAAGATATAATGAAATCATTAGCAAAACTAAGGTGTGAAATGAGAAACCCACTAATGGTTCTGTAGTACATGTTAAGCATTCTACTAAACATAAACTCAATACATCTAGAAAGATATTCCACAATAATAATGAAAAGGGCAGGTGAAAGAGGGTCCCCTTGACTTAGCCCATGAGACGAAGAGAAAAAAACCATGCACTTCACAAGAAGCTAGAAAACCAAGAATTCTCAATCCCATTCTTAATTAAAGCAATAAATTGATTAGAGAACCAAATAAAGCCAAAATTTTATATAGGAAAGCCAAACCAATATTATCATAAGCTTTGGAAATGTCAAGCTTAAAATGCGTGTTTCCACTATGAACTTTGGCATTTAAATCATGGATCATCTCTTGGGCTAAAAGAACATTATCAAAATGGATCTCCTTTAACAAAACTATTTGATTGGGGAGATAATTTTAGGAAGTAAGTACTCAATCTTTAGCCAAAATCTTAGAGATAAGTTTATTAAAAAAAGAGCAAAGGCTAATACTAAAATCACTCCAAACTTTAGGATTGTCTTTTAGGAATTAAAATAATGGAGGTGCTAAAAATATTTGTGAAGGATACTACCCTTAAAAATCTAGAATAGCTTTAATCAGTCCTCCTTAATGATAATCCAAC
The DNA here is from genome assembly GCA_021442155.1 of Cymbidium sinense. Taxonomy (NCBI): domain Eukaryota; kingdom Viridiplantae; phylum Streptophyta; class Magnoliopsida; order Asparagales; family Orchidaceae; genus Cymbidium; species Cymbidium sinense. Next base: position 178,674 of record JAKCPB010000086.1, on the reverse strand, counting down.
ATTTTGGAAAAAAGGGTAGTAAAACCATTTGGACCACCTACGAGTCTTTATTCATACTCAAAAAAATATCAACAATTTTAGACTGAAGGTAAGGAAGAAAGATATTATTATCCTCATCGAAATAAGATTAGAATAACTTTAGCCAAGAAATATCATCATAAGAAACATTTTATTAGAAGCTCTTTATAAAAAGAAATAGCAGAATCAATAAGCTCCTTTTTATCCGAACACCAAACTCCATCATTAATTTTAATTTTATGAATGTGATTTATTGCTTTTTTTCTTTTTAACCATGGCATAAAAATATTTAATATTTTGATCACCATCAGAGATCCATTTCATAGAATGCTTTTGTCACCAATAGGTCTCTTCCATATCTTGAAAACATGTTAACCTATCTTTAGCATGAGCCAACATATGAATTTTAGAAGGATCATTAACAACTACATCTTCCAAAATGATAACTCATACTCTATTTTATTAATATTGACAAAAGGTTCCTAAAATAATGTTTATTCCACCAAGTAAGGCATTATTTAAGTCTTTTTAATTTGAACCACGATCTCCTCATCCCAAAAATAGAATCATCAAGATGGAGAGGTTCACCCCGAAAATCTATCATCCATCAACCACATATTTTGGAAATGAAAAGGGATAGGAGAGGAAGATTTATTAGCATTAAAATTCACATTAATAAGTAAGGGAGAATGGTTCAAAAGGGTTCTACTTAAGTGCTCCACATAAGTACTAGGGTGAAAATTAATCCACGGATGGTTAAAAAAACCCTACCAAGCCTTTGCCAGAGTCTATAATTATTCTAAGTAAATTGAGATCTAGTAAAGCCAATGTCAGTGAGATGAAAATCAAGGATAATGTTATTATGATCTTCGATTGAAAATAAGTTTGGAGCATTACCACCAACACATTTAGAGGAAGAAGAGATAGTATTAAAGTCTCCACCCACAAACCAAGGAGCGTCAACAAAAGAAAAAACTAATAAGATTCTCCCAAAGAATCTATCTACTATTTCCATTACAAGAAGCATAAACAAATGAACCAAAACAACTAAAATTATCATAAGTAATCTTAACATTTACAACTTGGGAAAATCATCCAAAATCTGTAGAGCATAGGTATTATTCCAAAAAATCCAAATTTTATTGCTCGAGTTAGCAAAAACATTACAAAAGCCAATCATTCTAGCAATATAAGAAATGTTATAAGGAAGAATAAAAGGTTCCAAGATAGCCAAGAAGGAAATGTTATGAGTACAAACTAAGTTTCTAATTTTATTTCTAATAGAGAGGGTTCCAATCCTTCTCACATTCCAAATTAAGAAAGAAACTATTTATTTTTGGGCAGAAGAGCCATATCTAGTAATTTTAGCAAAATTAGAAAGTTTAGTTTTAAGAGTTTTATTTTTCTTCTTAAAATTAGTTTGAAACTTATTATAAATATCCACAACATCACCATCTGAGAGAGATTATTTAGGGATATTTTTGGAATAAGGTTGCACATTTAAAGCATCATTGCAATCCACTTCACCTTCTTCCAAATCAGTATTATGTTGAAGTGTCAGAATAGAAATCAGTTCAACATTAGAATGAAGAAGTAGTAGAAGGATTAGAGCCATTTAAAGCACAAGTGCCCAAGTCAGGGTTAGAAGCTTTTCCATTAGTTTGCTCACCATTCAAGCCCTCATCTAGGATCACATGTTTTCAATTAAAGGTGGAAAAGAAGCAGGAATGGAATCATTAGAGATTGAATCATCATCCATAAGTTTCAAAAACATATTATTATCAATATTATTACCAATATCGGGGGCATTCAACTGTATAAGACCATTAAATGTTAAGGCATCCTTATTAACATGACTGACATCCAAAAATTGATTAGGCTTAAGAACCGCAGCATTGTCCATAGGAATAGTGGGAGGATTAAGATAATGTCCCTCAATTTCAGGTAAAGAAATGTCCATAGGAGCAAATTTTTGTGATTTAATTGAGGGCACCTTAAGATTGGGATCTGAATTATTAATAACTGGTTTGGGTTTCTTAAGGTGAGGGTGAACCATAAAGCAATCCGAAACTCCATGACCATGAATTTTGCAATGGGAATAAAAAATTAGAAAGTTCTCAAAGTCCACTCTTTGCAAATATCCATATTTCTATGATCCTAGCCAAATTTCCTTAGGAAATTGTTTAGTTATATTCAACTGACTAGGATCCGAGCAATAGATGGTCGGTATTAAAGTAGTTGCTGATCAACTGAAAAGGATGACCGAACAACACACATAGTAAAAAAAGAAATTCATAATTAAGTGGACATGCAAATTAGGAAGAGAGATCCAAACCAAAATAATAGAAGATTCCTCCTTAATATCAAAAAGGGGTGTCCATTTCAATAATCTCATCTGACAATAGAAAACAAAATATGAGTGTCAATAAAAAACATGAGAGTATTCCAAATCATTGGAAAGTTGAATCAATACATAGCGGGAATCAATAAATTTGACAGAAACAATTTCATAGAGTTTCAATCTATGAAAGAAAGATCAAATATTCTATAAAGTAGGATGACACAAAGTCAATTTACCCACCAACGTGAATTCAAATGGCTTTACAAGCCTTTCCCAACTGAATTAGAACACATTATTCCAGGTTCACCATGGAAGGAAGTCAAGATAAGATCGAGAGGCTCACCAGTATAATTAGCCTTACCAGCAAGAACATCTTTGAAAGATTTTGAAGCCGATGGATTTAAACCCCAAAGAGTCAAATCTTAGGGAGCGGAACTGGATTTCCCACTGGGAAGTAAAATGTGATTATGGATGCATGCATGAGGAGAAGTCATGTGAATGAACCCATCAATTGAAATCACCAATAGAGGAGCACCACCAGGGAAATGAAATTTGCTAGAGCACTAAAGAAATAGAGGAGTGAGAAGATGTTTTTTAGTTTAGGAGGTTTTGGTTTAGGGTTTAGAGTTTAGGATTTTTTGGGTTTATGATTTAGGTTTGGGGTTTAGGGTTTAGGGTTTAGGTTTAGGTTTAGGTTAGGTTTGTGGTAGGGTTTATTAGGGTTTAGCATTTAGGGTTTTAGGGTTTAGGGTTTAGGTTTAGGGTTTAGGTTTAGGTTTAGTTTAGGTTTAAGGTTAATTTTAGGGTTTATAGTTTAGGTTTAAAAAAATAACAAAGGCAAAGTTAGGTTTACTTAGTTTATTTTATTTATTTTAGTTTATTTTATTTTATTTTTTATTTAGGTTTATTTTATTTTTATATAGTTTAATGTTTTATTTTAGTTTTTTTATTAGTTTATTTTTTAGGTTTAGGTTTATTTAAAGTTAAGTTTAATTTTTTATTTTATTTTAGGCTCAGAGATTTTAGGGTTTAGAGTGGGTTTAGTTTAGAGAGGTTTAGGGTTTAGGGTTTAGGGTTTAGAATTTAGGATTTAGGTTAGAGTAGGTTTAGTGTTTAGGGTTTAGGATTTAGTGTTTAGGTGGTGTGGTGGTGGTAGTTTATGGTTTTGGGTTTTAGGTTGATAGATTAGTTTAGTTTAGGGTTAGGGTTTTATTTAGATGTAGGGTTTAGTTTTTTTAGAATTTTAGGTTAGTTTATTTTTAAATTAAAATAGTAGATTTAGGTTTTTTTAGTTTATTTAGTTTATTTTTTATTTATTTAGTTTATTTTATTTAGGTTTATTTTTTATTTTATTTAGTTTATTTTATTTATTTAAGTTTTATTTATTTTAGTTTAAGTTTTTTATATTAGTTTATTTTTTTAAGTTTAAGTTTAGGTTTATGTTTATTTTTTAATTTAGTTTTATCCTTTTTATTTTTTAAGTTTAGTTTTTTTTATTTTTAGGATTAGGTTTAGGTTTTTATTTTTGTTTTTTAGGTTTAGGTTTTAGGTTTTTATTTTAAGTTTATATCTATGATTATTTTTTAGTTTAGGTTTAGGTTTATTTTTAGTTTATTTTATTTTATTTAGTTTAGGTTTAGTTTATTTATTTTGGTTTATGTATTATTTATTTTAGTTTAGTTTATTTTAATTTAGTTTAGGTTTATTTTATTTTATTATTTTAAGGTTTAGGTTTTTCTTTAGTTTAGTTGAGGTTTAATTTTATTTATTTTTAGGTTTATTTTTTAGGTTTAGGTTTTATTTAGTTTTATTTTATTATAATTTAGGTTTTTTTTTTTCATTTTAGCTTTTATTTTATTTTTTTTATAGGTTTATTTTTTTAGTTTAGTTTAAGTTTAGATTTATTTTATTTTAGTTAAGATTTATTTTTTCTATTTATTATTAAGTTTTAGTTTAGGTTTAGGTTTAGTTTAAGTTTATTTCTTTTATTTTTATTTTATCTTTACTTATTTTATTTATTTTATTTTAGTTTACTTCATTTAGTTTAGTTTTTTAGGGTTTAGGGATTATGGTTTAGGGTTTAGGGTTTAGGGTTTAGGTTTAGGGTTTAGGTTTAGGGTGGAGTTTTTAGGGTTTAGGGTTTTAGGATTTAGGTTTAGGGTTTATGGTTTTAAGGTTTAGGTTTAAGGTTTAAGGTTTAGGGTTTGGGTTTTTTGGTTTAGGGTTTAGAGGTTTTGGGTTTAGGATTTAGTTTAGTTTTTATGATTATTTTTTTTAAATTTAATTGAAGAGGTAGGTTTATGTTTATTTAGTTATTTTAGTTTATTTTTTATTTTATTTAGTTTATTTTATTTTTTAGTTATATTTAAGTTTGTTTTTATTTTCATTTAGTTTAGTTTATTTATTTTAGGTTCATTTATTTTAGTTTAGGTATTTGGTTTTAGTTTATTTTAGTTAGGTTATTTAGGGTTTGAGGTTTAGTGGAATTTAGTTTAGAGTGGTTTAGGGTTTAGAGGTGGGGGGAAGGTTTAGGGAGGATTTTAGGTGTGGCTTTTAGGGTTTAGGGTTTAGGATTATGATTTAGGGTTTAGGATTAGAGTTTAGGGTTTAGTTTAGGTTTTAGGTTTTGGTTTATGTGGGTTTTTTGTAGAGGTTTAATAGGGTGGTTGAGGTTTAGGTTTTTTGTTTTAAAATTAAGTAAACCAATAGGTTTAAGTATTTTTAGTTTATTTAGTTTATTTTTTATTTATTTATTTTATTTTAACTTTTATTTTTATTTAGGTTTATTTTTTTATTTGTATATTTATTATTTATTTTAGTTTATTTATTTTAGTTTAGGTTTTTTAATTTATTTATTTTGGTTTAGGTTCAGTTTATTTTATTGAGTTTATTTTATTTTATTTTTTTTTAGATTAATTTAATTTTTTATTTTTTTTAGGTTTAAGTTTTATTTCATTTTTTTAGGTTTAGGTTTTAGGTTTTTATTTTTGGTTTTTTTTAAGGATTTATTTTTTGTTTATTTTATTTTATTCAGTTTTGGTTTAGGTTTAAGTTTAGTTTATTTTAAGTTTAGGTTTAGGTTTATTTACTTTTTTAGTTTTTTTTAGTTTAGGTTTAGGTTTATTTTAATTTTATTTTAGGTTTTTTTTTTTTTAAGGTTTAGGTTTTTTTTTAAATTTATTTTTAGGTTTAGGTGTTTATTTAGTTATTATTTATTTTATTTTAGGTTTATTTTATTTTAATTTTACATTTGTTTTATTTTATTAAGGTTTTTTATTTTTAGGTCTATTTTAATTTATAGTTTAGTTTAAGTTTTTATTTATTTTATTTTTCTTTAGTTTAATTTTTTTGTATTATTTTATTTTTAAGTTTAGGTTTAGTTTTAGGTTTTAGTTTTAGTTTTTCTTTTAAATTTATTTTATTTAAGTTTAGATTTATTTATTTATTTTATTTTCAAGTTTTATTTAGTTTAGGCTTAGGTTTTTTAGTTTTTAGGGTTTAAAGTTTAGGGTTTAGTGTTTAGGGCTTAGGATTTAGGATTTAGGGTTTAGGGTTTTTATTTAAAATTAGGTAAACCTGTAGGTTTAGGTTTATTTAGTTTAATTAGTTTATTTTTTATTTATTTTAGTTTATTTTAATTTTTATTTTTTTTAGGTTTATTTTTTATTTTTATTTATTTTGTTTTACTTACTTTAGGTTTATTTCTTTTCATTTTTGTGTTTTATTTTAGTTTATTATTTTTTTTTGGTTTAGGTTTATGTTTATTTTTTTAGTTGGGTTTTATTTTTATTTTATTTTTTTGTTTTTAGGATTTACTTTTTAATTTTAGGTTTAGGTTTAGGTTTTTATTTTATTTTTTTATGTTTTGGTTTAAGATTTTTATTTTTGGTTTAGTTTTAGGTTTTATTTTTAAGTTTATTTTATTTTATTTAGTTTAGGTTTAGGTTTAGGTTTAGTTTATTTTAGGTTTAGGTTTTAATTTAATTGAATTTAGTTTAATTTATCTTAGTTTAGTCAAGTTTATTTTATTTTTTATTTTTGCTTAGGTTTTTTTTAGGTTAAGGTTTACCTTTTATTTTTTATTTACTTTTTGGTTTTATTTTTAAATTTATTTTTTAGGTTTAGGTTTTTATTTAGTTTCTATTTTATTTTATTTTAGGTTTATTTTTTTTTATTTTTTATTTTATTTTTAGATTTAGGTTATTATTCAGTTTTAGTTTAGGTTTTTATTTTATTTTATTTTATTTATTTTAATTAGGATTAAATTTATTTATTTATTTTATTTTTAAGATTTATTTAGTTTAAGTTTAGGTTTTTTTGGTTTTTAGGGTTTAACGCTATAGGTTTAGGGTTAGGTTTTGGGTATAGGGTTTAGGGTTTAGGATTTTGGGGTTAGGGTTTTATTTTAAATTAAGAAAACTCATAGGTTTATGTTTATTTAGTTTATTTTTTTATTTATTTTAGTTTATTCTTTTTATTTAGGTTTATTTTTTATTTTTATTTATTTTGGTTAGTTTATTTTAGGTTTAGTTATCTTAGTTTAGATTTTTTTTTTTAGTTTATTATTTTGGTTTTGGTTTAGGTTTAGGTTTGGTTTTTATTTGAGTTTTATTTTATTTTATTTTTTGGTTTAAGTTTTACTTTTATTTTTTATATTTAGGTTTTAGGTTATTATATTTTATTTTTATGTTTAGGTTTTGGTTTTATTTTGGTTCATTTTTAGGTTTTATTTTTTAGTTTACTTTATTTTATTTAGTTTAGGTTTAAGTTTAGGTTTAATTTATTTTAGGTTTAGATTTTATTTATTTTTGTTTAGTTTATTTTAGTTTAGGTTTAAATTTATTTTATTTTTGAATTTTAGGTTTAGGCTTTTCTTTAGGTTAGAGTTTAGGTTTTATTTTTTATTTATTTTTGAGTTTTATTTTTTGGTTAATTTTTTAGGTTGAAGTTTCTATTTAGTTTTCATTTTATTTTATTTTAGGTTTATTTTATTTTTATTTTATGTTTATTTTATTTTATTATGGTTTTTTATTTTTAAGTTTATTTTATCTTATAGTTTATTTTATGTTTTGATTTATTTTAATTTTATTTAGTCTAATTTTTTAATTTAGTTTTGAGGTTTAGGTTTAGGTTTAGGTTTTAGTTTATGTTTTTATTTTATTTTATTTTGTTTAGGTTTATTTTTTTATTTTATTTTCATGTTTTATTTAGTTTAGGTTTCAGTTTTTTTAGTTTTTAGGGTGTAGGGTTTAGGGATTAGGGTTTTAGGTTATATTTTTAGGGTTAGCTTCTGGGTTTAGGGTTTAAGGTTTAGGATTTAGGGTTAGGGTTTTTCTTTTAAAATTAAGTTAACCGGTAGGTTTAGGTTTATTTAGTTTATTTCAAATTTATTTTAGTTTATCTTATTTTTTATTTTTATTTAGGTTTATTTTTTATTTTTATTTAGGTTTATTTTTTATTTTTGTTTAGTTTAGTTTATTTATTTTAGGTTTATTTATTTTAGCTTAGGTTTTTTATTTTAGTTTATTATTTTAGTTTTGGTTTAGGTTTAGATTTATTTTTTACTTGAGTTTTATTTTATTTTATTTTTTAATTTTGTGTTTACTTATTATTTTTAGGTTTAGGTTTAGGTTTTTATTTTATTTTTTTATGTTTAAGTTTTAGGTTTTTATTTTTGGTTTTATATTTTAGTTTATTTTTTCTATTTAGTTTAGGTTTAGGTTTAATTTATTTTAGGTTTAGGTTTAGGTTTTATTTATTTTAGTTTAGTTTATTTTCGTTTAGGTTTTGGTTTATTTTAGTTTATTTATTTTATTTTTATTTTAGGTTTAGGTTCTTTTTTAGGTTATGGTTTAAGTTTTATTTCTTATTTATTTTTGGGTTTTATTTTTAGGTTTATTTAGTAAGTTTAGGATTTTATATAATTTTTATTTTATTTTATTTTATTTTTATGTTTATTTTATTTTTATTTTATTTAAGATTTTTATTTTTAGGTTTATTTTATTTTATAATTTAGTTTAGGCTTTTATTTATTTTTATTTTTCTTTAGTTTTACATTTTATTTTATTTTTAGGTTTAGGTTTAGGTTTAGGTTTAGGTTTTAGTTTCGGTTTCTATTTTATTTTATTATATTTTTTTTATTTAATATTAGGTTTTTTTATTTATTTTATTTTAAAGTTTTTTTTAGTTTAGGTTTTGGCTTTTAGGTTTTTATGGTTTAGGGTTTAGGTTTTAGGGTTTAGGGTTTGGGATTTATGTTATAGGGTTTAGGGTTGGGTATTTTAGGGTTTAGGGTTTAGGGTTTGAGATTTATGTTTTAGGATTTAGGGTTGTAGATTTTAGGGTTTTATGTTTACGATTTAGGGTTTAGGTTTTATGATTCTAGGGTTTATGGTTTATGGTTTAGGGTTTTGGTTTTAGGGTTGAAAGTTCACAATTTTTTTTATTAGTTTTAAATTTCTTTAATTTTTTTAAAATATTTTAAATTAAGTAATCTCGAAGGTTTAGGTTTATTTAGTTTGTTTTTTTATTTATTTTAATTTTTTCTATTTAGATTTATTTTTATCTTTATTTAGTTAAGTTTATTAATTTTAAGTTTATTTATTTTAGTTTATTTTATAGGTTTAGGTTTAGGTTTAGGTTTAGGTTTATTTTTTAGTTTAATTCTATTTTTATTTTCTTTGTTGGGTTTAGGATTAAGTTTTTATTTTTAGGTTTAGGTTTTAGGTTTTTATATCAGGTTTATTTTTAGGTATTATTTTCTTTAGTTTAGGTTTTGGTTTATTTTTAGTTTATTTTTTATTTATTTTATTTAGTTTAGGTTTAGGTTTTGGTTTCCATTATTTTTAGGTTTAGGTTTATTTATTTTAGTTTAGTTTAGTTTATTTTGTGTTAGTTTATTTTTCATTTATTTTAGTTTATTTTATTTTTTATTCTTATTTAAGTTTATTTATATTTTTATTTTGTTTAGTTTATTTATTTTCATTTAGGTTTTTTATTTTAGTTTATTTTTTAAGTATATTTTTAGGTTTTGGTTTATTTTTTAGTTTAGTTTTATTTTTATTTTATATTTTAGGTTTAGGTTCCATTTTTTATTTTTAAGTTTAGGTTTAGGTTTATTTTTAGTTTCTTTTATTTTATTTAGTTTAGATTTAGGTTTAGGTTTAGTTTATTTTAGGTTTAAGTCTAGGTTTTATTTATTTTAGTTTAATTTATTTTATTTTAGATTTAACTTTATTTTATTTTTACTTTAGGCTTAGGTCTTTTAGTTTAGGGTTTAAGTTTTCTTTTATTTTTAGGTTTTATTTTTTGGATAATTTTATAGGTATATGTTTATATTTAGTTTTTATTATATTTTATTCTAGGTTTATTTTAATTTTATTTTAGGTATAGTTTTAATTTTATTTAGGTTTTTTTGTTTATTTTATTTATTTATTTTTATTTAGTTTAATTTTTTATTTTTATTTTACTTTCTTTTTTTTAGGTTTAGCTTTATGTTTTGTAATATTTTATTTTATTTTATTTATTTGGCTCTTTATTTTGGTTTAAGCTTTTTTTATTTATTTTATTTTTAGGTTTCATTTAGTATTTTCAATTTTTATTTTTTAAGTTTTAGGGTTTAGTATTTGGGATTTCAAGTTTAGGGTTTAGTGTTTAGGTTTTAGGTTTAGGGTTTTTAGTTTTTTTTTAACATAAAATAAATTTAAATTCAACATTTCTTCTTTTCAATTTAATCAACCAAGTAATACACCAAGTTTTTTAGGACCCAAGTGGTGACATAGAGCAAATCAAAAACCATAGATAGCTAGAACCATCTCTATTAAAACTCCCATAAGTAGCATCGATCGGTTCTTTTTTCTTGTATATCTGTAATGGAATCCACCATCAAATCTCCACTCTCCTCACCACCATGGCTAACCTCCATTCCTCCCATAACGCTTAACCATCACCTGATATCCACCAACCAAATCTTGCAGTTGATGGTGATGTTCTTTAGTTAAGGTTCTTCCCATTCTTAGTTTTATGTTTAGTTTAGTTTTAGGTTTATTTATTAGGTTTAGTTTTATTTAATTTATTTAGTTACATTAGATTTAGCTTTAGGGTTTGGGGTTTAAGTTTTATTTATGGTTTAGGTTTGGGTTTATGATTTAGGTGGGTTAGGGTTTAGGGTTTAGGTTTATGCTTTTGGTTAGGGTTTAGTGGTCAGTTTATTTTAGTGTTTATGGGTTTTTTTGATTTAGGGTTGTAGGTTTTCAGTTTAGTTTGGGGTTTTAGGGTTTTAGATTTGGATTTTTTTAAAAATGAACCAGAGTTTATTTATTTAGTATTTTAGTTTTTTTTATTTATTTTAGTTTTTATTTTTTTTATTTATTTAGGTTTATTTTTTTTATTTAGTTTATTTTATTTTTTAGATTTATTTTAATTTAGATTTTATTAGTTAATTTAGGTTTAGTTATTTTAAGTTTTATTTTTTATTTTTATTTTTTTTATTATTTATTTTTAGGTTTAGGTTTTTTTCATTTTATTTACATTTAGGTTTAGGTTTTATTTTAGTTTATTTTTTATTTTTAGTTTAGTTTTAGGTTTATTTTAGTTTATTTTTATTTAGTTTTAGTTTTTCAATTTATTTTATAGGTTTAAATTTTCATATTTTAGTTTAGTTTATTTTAGTTTAGGTTTAGTTTATTTTATTTTTTAGGTTTAGTTTTAGGTTTTATTTTTATTTATTTTAAGGTTTAGGTTTTATTTAGTTTTATTTTATTTTTATTTTATTTATAGTTATTTATTTTAGGTTTTTTTATTAGGATTATTTTAATTTTTAGTGTAGGTTTTATTTATTTTATTTTAGTTGGTTTTATTTTTTTAATTTTATTTATTTTTTTAGGTTTATTTTAGGTTTATTTTATTTTGTATTATTATTTAGCTTTTTTTAATTTATTTTAATTTAAGTTTATTTTAGTTTAGTTTTATTTTAGGTTTTATTTTAGAGTTTAGGTTTATGGTTAACATTTTAGATTTAAGGTTTATTTTTTAGGCTTTATTTATTTAATTAGAGTAGTTTAGAAGGGTATTTAGTTTATCAGGTCTTTTTTGGGTTTTAATAGTTTATAGGGTTTAGTATGATCTTAATTTAATCTTTATCAGTAGAGTTTAGATTAAAGTTATTTTAGTTTAGGTATAGTTATTTAGGCTTTATTTAGGAAAGTAGGGTTTAGGTTATAGGTTATGGTTTTAATTTTATAGGGTTTATATTTAGGTTTAGTTAGGGTTTAGGTTAGGTTATTTAGGCAAACCAGTTTAGTTTTAGTTTTATTTTTATATTTTTTTGTTATTATTTATTTTAGGTAATTATTTATATTTAATTTATTTATTTATTTAAGTTTATTTATATTTAGATTTTATTTTAGTTTGGAGGTTTATGTAAGTTTAGGGTGGTGGTAGGGTTTAGGGTTTAGGGTTTAGTTAGGGTAGTGGGTGGGTAGGGTTAAGGTTGTGGATTGGGTAGTGGTTGGTATGGTTTAGTCTTCACAATTTGGATGGATTTAGGGTTGGCTTTGGTATTTTAAAAAAAATTAAAAACCATTGATTAAGTTCAATATTTTAGTTTATTTTTTTTTAGATTATTTTATTTTTTTTTATTTCAATTTTTTATTTAGTTAATTTATTTATTTAGGTTTATTTATTAGTTTAGGTTTTATTTTATTTTTTTAGGTTTAGTTTAGGTTTATGTTTATTTTTATAGTTTATTTTACTAGAGGTTTATTTTTTTTTTTATGTTTAGGTATAAGTTTATTTTCATTTTTTAGGCTTTAGGTTTATTTTGGTTTATTAGGTTTTATTTTTTAGTTTAGATTTTGGTTTACTTTAGTTTATTTTATTTATTTTTTTAGGATTTGGTAAGAAGTTTAGCTTAGGTTTTATTTGTTTTAGTTTAGTTTATTTTAGTTTAGCTTACATTTATTTTATTTTGTTTATTTTATTTTTTATTTTTTTTTTGGGTTTTATTTTATATTTATATCAATCATTTATTTTAGGTTTATTTTTAGGATAATATTTTTTATTTAGTTTTTATTTTATTTTATTTTATTTACATTTAGTTTTTTTTATTTAGGTGTTTTATTCTTAGGTTTATTTTAAAGTTTAGTTTAGTTTAGGTTTTATTTATTTTATTTTAGTTTATCATTATTTTTATTTTATTTTTATTTTAGGTTTTATTTAGGTTTTTTTTATTTTATTTTATTTTATCATATTTATTTATGTTTAGTTAACTTTTTTATTTTTTTAGGTTTTATTTTATTTTGGTTTAGGTTTTATTTTATGTTTTAAGTTTTAGGGTTTTTTAAAGGTAGGGTTGGTAGGGTTTATGGTTTAGAGGCTCATGGTTTAAGAGGGTTATTATCTTGGTAGGTTAGATAGGGAGGATAGATTGAGGATTGAGGTTTAGGGTAGGATGGGTTAGTAAGGGTAGTGGTTGGAGTTGATTAAAGATTGGTCATAGGATTTATTAGGATTTAGTGATAGGGTTTAGGTTTTACCACAAACCCAGGTATTTTAGTTTAGATTCAATTTATAGTTTAATTATTTATTTAGATTTATTTAGTTTATTTTTTAGGTTTAGGTTTATCATTTATTATAGTTTATTTTATTTAATAGGTATATTTATTTTATTAAGAGGGTTTAGATTTTATTAGTTATGTGGTTTTTTTATTAGGTTTAGGTTTATTTTTATATTTTTATTTAGGTTTATTTTAGTTAAATTTATTTTAGTTTAGTTTAGTTTAGTTTATTAGTTTAAGTTTTTATTTATTTTAGTTTAGGTTTAGATTTATTTTATTTTGTTTATTTTGGTTTAAGTTTTTTTTGTTTAGGGTTTAAATTTTATTTATTTATTTTTTTAGTTTTATCTTAGGTTTATGTTTTATTTAGTTTTATTTTATTTTATTTTAAGTTTATTTTTTTATTTTCTTTATTTGATATTTTAAGTTTTAGTTTAGTTCATTTTATTTTTAGTTTAGGTTTAATTAATTTTATATGAGTTTAGATGTTATTATTTTTTTTTAGTTTTAGGTTTAGGTTTAGGTTTAGGTTTAGGGTTTAGTTTATGTTTTTATTTAATTTAATTTTTTATTTAATTTAATTTAATTTAATTTCATTTATTTATTTTGATTTTATTTAGTTTGTTAGTTTTAATTTTATAGTTTAGGGTTTAGGATTTGGGTGGGGTTTTTAGTTTGGGTTTAGGATTTTTAGGATTTAGTTTGGGTAGGTTTAAGTTTAGATTATGGTATTTTGGGTTTAAGGTATTATTTGGTTAGGGTAGGATGTGGTTTGTTAGCTATTTTAATTATACTTTAAATTAAGTAAACTCATGTTTAATTATTTAGTTTATTTTTTATTAATTTATTTATTTATTTTATTTTTATTTATTTTATTTTTTTATTTATTGTTATTTTTAGGTTTATTTATTTTAGCTTAAGTTTTTTATTTTTAGTTTATTTTTTTTTAGTTTAGGTTTAGGTTTAGGTTTAGGTTTATTTTATTGGTTTAGTTTTACTTTTTATTATTATTTGTTTAGTTTAGGTGTATTTTTTTTTTTTTAGTTTAGTTTAGGTTTTATTTTATGTTTATTTTTTAGTTTTATTTTTTAGTTTAGGTTCATGTTTATTTTTGTTATTATTTTATTTTATTTATTTAGTTTTATTTTAGTTTATTTTTTAGATTTATTTTTTAGTTTAGTTTATTTATTTTTAGTTTACTTTATTTTAGTTTTTTTAGGTTTATTTTAATTTGTTTATTTTATTTTATTTTAGGTTTAGTTTTTTTTAGTTTAGTTAGTTTTTAGTTATTTTATTTTATTTTTAGGTTTTATTATTATGTTTATTTTAGGTTTAAGTTTTATTTTGTTTTATTTTATTTATTTTTATAAGATTAGTTTTTTTTATTAGGTTTTGATTCTAGGTTTATTTTATCTTAGTTTAATTTAGGTTTTATTTATTTTTAGTTTATTTTATTTTATTTATTTTATTTAGGTTTAGGTTTAGTAGTTTAGTTTAAATTTTTATTTTATTTAATTTTTTTATTTAGGGTTTAAGTTTACAGTTTTAGGGCCAGTGGTAGAACTTTAGGGTGTAAGTTATTTGATTTTAGGTTTTAGATCATTAGTTAGGTCCAGGATATGATTTAGATAAGGAGGATTTATAGTCATAGGTTATTTTCATTAGGATTATTATTATTATTTTTTAATAAGCAAACCCACAGTATGTTTATTTAGTTTATCTATTATTTTAGTTTATTTTTTTTTAGGTTTATTTTATTTTATAGTAGTATTTTAAGTTGATTTATTTTAGCTTAGGTATTATCTAGTTTATTTTACAGTTTAGTTTACTTTTATTTTTTTATTATTTAAGTTTAGCTTTATTTTTATTTTTTAGGTTAGGTTTTATTTTATTTTATAGGTTTAGGTTTAGGTTTTATTTTATGTTTATTTTAGGATTTTTAGTTTAGGTAGTTTTATTTATTTAATTTATTTAGTTTTGGTTTATTTATTTAGTTTACATTATTTTAGTTTAGGTTCAGCTTATTTTATTTTATTTATTTTATTTATTTTAGATTTGTTTTTAAGTTTAGGTTTAGATTTTATTTATTAAGTTATTATTACATTTTTTGTTTAGGTTTATTTATTTAACAGGTTATTTTATTTTAATATGTATTTTAATATTAGGTTTATTTTATTTACTTAGAGGTTCTATTTTTTTAATATTATTAGGTTTAAGAGTTAATATAATTCCTTTATTTATAGATGTTTTTATTTTTTTGTTTTTTAGTTATGATAGGAGTTTTTGTAGTTTAGGGTAATGTAGGTGTAGGTTTAGGGAGGTTTTTAGGGTAGGTTTAGAGTTAGAGGTTTGTAGAGTGGTAGAGGTTTGTTTAGAAGGGCTCAGGTTTAGGGTGTGGTAGGGATGGAGGTTTGGAGGGGAGTATGGTCTGGGGTTGTTTAGAGTGGTTTTAGTCAGTTTTAGGTTAGGGTTAAGAAGGATTTAGTTTAGTGTAGTTTTAAAATCAAAAAGTAGATATTTAGTTATGTAGTTTATTTTTATTTATATTTTAATTTATTAATTTTATTTATATTAATTTTATTTTTTAGTTTATCATTTAGTTTAGGTTTTTTTATTTATTTTTAGTAGTTAGGTCAGGTTTTATTTTTAGTTTAGTTTTATTTTAATATTTTAGGTTTAGGTTCTTTGTTTTTAAATTAGGTTTAGGTTTTTTATTTTTTATGTTTAGTTTGTATAGGTTTATTTTAAGTAATTTAGTTTAGGTTTAGGTTTATTTAGTATGATATTTATATTTAGAAGGTTTAGGTTTTATTTATTTAGTTTAATTATTTTAGTTTAGTTATTTATTTTAATTTTCTTTTGAGTTTAGGGTTTATTTTTATTTATTTTAAGTTTTAATGTTTATTTTTAGGTTTAGATTTTATTTAGTTTTATTTTATTTTATTATGTATTTTATTTTATTTTAGATTTTATTTAGGTTTTATTTTTTAGTTTAGGTTTTATTTATTTTAGTTTAGTTTAGTTTTATTTTTCTTTTATGTTTATGTTTAGGTTTAGGTTTAGTTTTATGTTTATTTTATTTTGAGGTTTTATTTATTATAGGTTTATTTAGTTTAGTTTAGGTTTAGTTTGGTTTAGGGAGGTTTAGTGGTTTAGGGAGGTTTAGGGTGGGTTTAGGGTTTAGGGTTTTTAGGGTTTATGGTTTAGGGTTTAGGTTTAGAATTTAGGGTTTAGGGTTTAGGATTTAGGTCGTGGTTTGGTTTAGGTTCGTGTTTTAGTTTAGGATTTAGGGTTTTGGTTTTTTTAATAGAGAACAAATGATTCAACATTTCTCAACCAAGTAACACACCAAGTTTTCTACACAAGTGATGACATAGATAAAAAATGAGCATGCATAAAGCAAATAAAAAATCCTAGATAATAGACCCTCTCTGAAGACATAGTTCCATAATAAGATTGGGATCAACCGTTCTTCGCTCCATTCCCATCGTAACCACCCGACCTCTCAGTAGTGGGATCCACCATCATATCCCCATCTCTCCTCCACCACCACCACCAGAACCTCCGCTCCTCCCATCTCCATAACCACCAGCCACCACTCTCCATATCCACCACACCTCCAGATCCCCACCACTAAGGAACCGCCTTTCACCTTTACCGCTAGATCTAGACTAAGCTTGGTTGATGGTGATGTTCCTACCATCAAGGTTCTCTTTCATTCTTAGGGTTTTTCTTTTTTTTTTACAAAAGTTAGAATTTTATTACCTTAAAAATAAAGGATATAATATCCTTAAAGGGTAAAGCTCAAATTCTTCTCATAGAGCTACAAGAAACCTAAAGAGCTAAAGCCCCTTCTAAGTACATTGGAAAAAAGAAAATAAAAGAGTAAAAGCAACAACGTAAAAGCAATAGAGAAATGACATAGAAAGGACTAACATAACTAAAGAACATAGTAAAAGGATTAGTTAGCAATAGCTCATGATCCCTTTGAGAAGGCAAGATAAGTAAGATCCACCTCAACAACACTTGAGTTGGCTGAGTAAAGATCATTCCATCTGTGAAGTTCCAACGCAAAAGAAATCGCAAAACACTACAAAGGCAATGGTCATAGCTCATGGAAAAATTATAAAGTAAACAATTTAGAAAGAGCTAAGAAAGAGGAGGCTCAAGCTCAGTTAAGATCATCTCAAGGGGCAACAATACATATGGGCATCCAAACTTCATGAGAAGGGATACAATCATATGCATGCTACCAACCAGAGAGAAGATATGGGGAAACATTAAGGCCATCAGATACCGATATAAGCAACCATCCAATGTAAAATAATCCATAGTGATCCGTTCCTACACCAAAAAATAGAAAAAATAGCCAATTAACCAAACCAACCCACCAACCAAAACCCACAATGAACCAAACACATAAAGCCAAAGATCCAAGTTATATGGTCAGAATAACCCACACAACTATCTCTAGAAATAGCAATCCAAATCCAAGGAAAAACCTCCACCCAAACAACAAAATAGTAGAAGATAAGCAAAGACCAGAGAGGAAAGCATATAGAGACCAAGAGGGCATCCAAATCACCATCAAAACCACCACCAATGCAAAAAAGGAAAGCAAATCCACCATCACCAACTAATACAAAAAATATTAGGAAATAAGAGAGCCAACTAAACCAAAGGGAGTCAATACCAATAGTCAACATAAAGCCCAAAACACCAAGCCATGACACAAGCATCCAAGGCAAGGCAGCAGCCACAAAAAACCCCTCAAGCAGCCAACCCCCAACAACAAGTCCTAAAATAAGACCAAAAAAACCACAAGAGCTCATATCCTCCAACAACAAAATAGCCAATAAAACCACCTAGGCCAGCAGCCAATAAAATAACTAGTAGAAGAAGTCGAGAACTAGAAAACCAACACCCAAATCGAAGAAATAAAGGAAAAATAGTACACCCAAGAGAGGATAACCAACCTAGAGCACAAAACCCAACCAAAAGCACCTAAACCAACAAACATAGCCAACACATACACCAACCAATAACCAACCACTAGTACCAACAAACAAAACCAGATAGAGCCAATACAAACCCAAAAGAGGAAAAGAACAACAAAGATACAAAGCCACAACCCACCGGAGATCTCCAAAATAACCAAGAAAAATGGTAGTCACCCAACCAAACTAGAAAAGGCCAAGGAGGACCACCCAACCATAAGCAACAAAATTGTAAGGAAAGGAGCAAGGCCGAGGAAAACAAAACCCCTTCCAAATCCCAAAGAGCATAGTCACTAAAAGGAGAAAATGGGAGACAACAACCATAACAACTAACTCTAATTCACAAGCGATGGAACCAACCAAATAGAACCTCCAAGCCAAACAAGAAAGGAGAACAACAACCACCAAAACCCAAAACTAAGCTAAGCTAGAAGAGGCCAATAGAACCCATGAAAAATAACCACCCAAAATAGCAGAAAATAAACAAATAAGCAACCAACCAACTATAGCATCTGCAAATCCAATTCAAAAATGGCCACAACCATCCAAAACTAGAGGCAAACCCAACATTCTAAAAGGTAGGCCAACCAACATAGCCACAACCCAAGAGACACAAAGCATGAGCCAAAGAAAGAAAACCACTGAGCTTAGAAGATAGGGAAACCAATTAAAAATAGCACCCAAAGACCTAAAAAAAGGATAGGTAAGTATAGAATGGGGTAAAGAAGAAGGGGGTGTAAGTATAGAAATAAACTCAAGAAAAACCATTTCCTAGAGAGGGAGCACAAAAAAAACAACAAAAAATAGACAATAAAATCCACCATAGCAAAGATCAACAAAAGAGCGTAAGGTTAAAATCTATGGTAAGGCGTCAGTGTTATCCAGATTGACCGGACAATGTAGATGCTTATGGTTATCAAATAAAGTGAGCTCATTTAATTCCCTCCCAAATTAGAAATTAGCACAAGCATTTCCTTCATGAAGAATGTGAGAAATTTTGTAGCAAACTTGAGAATGAAGCTTTTTAGTGTGATTACGAAGATAAAATAAGTCAAGATTTCCCATTTTTTTATTATCGAGCATATCAAGTAAAAGAAGAGCATCAACTTCAATCCAAATATTAAAGAGACCTTTGCTTAAACAAATATCAATAGCTTTGTTAACAACCATGAGTTCAAAGATATAAATAAAAGAACAAGCTTTGAGTGTAGGCAAAAGCACAAATGACAGTGCATTTAGAATCCCTAAGAATTCCACCACAACCATATTTGTTTGGGGAAATCAAACCATCAGTATTGATCTTAATAGAATTTTCTTTAGGTTTAATGCAATGTATAATCCTAATACTCTTGTAGGAACGATCATCATGCAAAGTGATACCCAATTTTTTAGCCACAAATTTATAACCTCTAAAGTGAAAATTGCTAATTAAATTTGCATGAAACAAAGCATGAATTTTTTCTTTAGTTCTAGCAAGGATCTTTTATGGTTCATAGAGATGATATTTAGCATCATTTCTATCCATCCAAATGAACCAAATAAGGGTAATAGTAATTAAAACTTTGATTTGACCTTTCATAATTTTATGGAAACAAACTTCAAGAAGTTGATAAAATTAAAGAGTGCCGTGAAAATAGTTAGTGTTAAATAAATCATCATACCATATCCAAATTTTGGAAGTAATAGTGCCATTGACAAAAACATGATTAACATTTTCAATATGAAAGCAATAACACTTAGAAGGTAAGTAAAACCCTTTAAGTCGAAAAGGAATCAACCGGGATGAAGTTATTCAAAATCCTCCAAGCTAAAACTAAATAAGAAATGGGAATGATATTGTTCCAAAGTTTAATGAAAACATTAGAGGTGTTCTATTTATTTCAAATAAAATTTCATACCTCTTTAAGAATGAAATCACCATTATAAGAGAGCTTGAAAAGGATTTGATATGGTTTATTAGAAAAGATAGCAATGTTATAAAACTTTTCAAAAATAGAAATAGGAATGTAGTTCTCAAGTTTTAAGGTTTAGGGTTTAGGGTCTAAGGTTTAGGATTTAGGGTTTAAGGGTTTTTTAAAAAAAAAATAAGTAAACAAGTATGTTTTAGTTTATTTAGTATATTTTATTTATTTATTTAAGGTTTAGGGTTTAGGTTATAAGGTTTAAGGTTTAGGGTTTAGGTTTTAGGGTTTAGGTTTATGGTTTAGGGTTCAGGATTTAGGATTTTTAAGCTTTAGGATTTAGGGTTTAGGGTTTATAATTTAGGTTTTAGGTTTAAGGTTCAAGTTTTAGCTTGGTTTAGAGTTTAGGGTTTTTGGGCTTTTTTTTAGCAGACAACAAATTAAGATTCAACATTTCTTCTTTTTTTATTTCATCAACCAAGTAACACATCGAGTTTTCTAAGACATAAGCACAACATAGTTAAAAAATGTGCATAGAAAAATGAAAACCCTAGATAACTAGAACCATCTCTACTATAAAGACATCCACAACCAAGATCGGATCGTGTGTTCTTCGCTTTCTCCAGTTCCCATCAAGACCACCCCGGCCTCTCGAGTAGGGGATCCACCATCATATCCCCGATCTCTCCCTCCACACCGCCACTTGTAAGCTCCATCGCCTCCTCCCTCCTCAATAACCACCACTGCTCTGACCACCACCTCCATATCCACCAGTGCCTCTAGATGCCCCACCACCACTGCAATAACCATCGCCTCTGCCTTCACCTCCATGGCTAGATCTAGACTGAGCCCGATTGATGGTGATGTTCCTACTGTTAAGGTTCTACCCATTCTTAGGGATTAGGTTTTGGATTAGGTTCATTAGGTTTTAGGGTTTAGGTTTTTTTTAATACATTTAGTTTTTTTAGGTTTTGGTTTATGCTTTATGGTTTAGGGTTTACGGTTTAGGGTTTAGGGTTTAGAGTTTAGGGTTATAGGTTTTATGATTTTTGGGTTTAGGTTTAGGTTAGGGATTAGGTTTATGGTTTTTGGGTTTTAGGCTTGTGGTTTAGTTAGGGTTTAGGGTTGTAGGTTTAGGGTTTAGGGTTTAAGGTTTAGGATTTATGGTTTAAGTTTTTTTTTTAGAAAAAAATAAAGTAAACTGGTAGGTTTAGGTTTCTAAGTTTATTTTTTTATTTTAGTTTTTTAAGTTTATTTTTTATTTTATTTAGTTTGTTTATATTTTAAGTTTTTTTATTTTTTAGTTTAGGGTTTTTATTTTAGTTTATTTTTTTAGGTTTAGGTATATTTCTTCTGTTGAGTTTTATATTTTAAGTTTAGGTTTTATATTTTATTTTTTTGTTCAGGTTTAGGTTTTTATATTATTTTTTAAAGTTTAGCTTTTAGGTTTTTATTTTAGGTTTATTTCAGGTTTATTTTTTAGTTTAGGTTTAGGTTTATTTTAGGTTTATTTTTTAGTTTAGGTTTAGGTTTATATTAGGTTTTATTTTTTAGTTTAGGTTTAGATTTAGTTTTTTTTAGGTTCAAGTTTAGGTTTTATATATTTTATATTAGGTTTAGGTTTATGTTTATTTTGTTTATTTTATTTTATTTCAAGTTTAGGTATTTTATAGTTTAGGGTTTAGGTTTTATTTTTTTATTTATTTTTAGGTTCATTTTTGGTTTACATTTTATTTTTTTTTAGGTTTATTTTATTTTATTTTATGTTAAGTTTTATTTTATTTTGGTTTTATTCTTAAGTTTATTTTATTTTTAGTTTAGTTTAGGTTTTATTTATTTTATTTTAGATTATTATTACTTTTATTTTATTATATTTTTTTAGGTTTAGGTTTAAGTTTTGTTTAGGTTTTTATATTATTTTATTTTATTATTTTATATAGGTTTAGGTTTTTTATTTATTTTATATTTAGCTTTTATTTAGCTTAGGTTTAGGTTTTTAGGTTTTTAGGGTTTAGGGTTTAGGGCGTAGGGTTTAGGGTTTTAGGGTTTAGTGTTTTGGGTTTTAGGGTTTAGGGTTCAAGGTTTGTGTTTAAGGTTTGGGGTTTAGGCTTTAGTGTTTTAAGGTTTAGGTTTTATGTTTAGCAAGTTTAAGGTTAATTTGTTTATAGTTCTTATGGTTTAAGGTTAGTTTAGGGTTTAGGGTCTAGGGTTTAGGCTTTAGGCTTTAGGTTTTAGGGTTTTTATGGATTAGGGTTTAGGGTTTAGGGTAAGTTTAGAGTTTTGGGTTTAGGGTTTTAGGGTTTAGGGTTTAGGGTTTAGGGTTAGGGTAAGGGTTTAGGGTTTAGTGTTTAAGGTTTAGGTTTAAGGTTTAGGGTTTAGGGTTTAAGGTTTAGGGCTAGGCTTTAGGGTTTATGATTTAGGGTTTAAGGTTTTAGAGTTTATACTTTTATGGTTTCGGGTTAGGGTTTATGGTTTAGGGTGTAGGGTTGATGGTTAGGCTTTATGGTTTAGTGTTTAAGCTTTAGGGTTTAGGGTTTTTAGGGTTTAGGGTTAGCTTAGGGTTTAAGCTTTGTTTAGGGTTTAGGTTTTACACTTTAGGGTTTAGGGTTTTTATGGTTTAGGGTTTAGGGTTTAGGGTTACGTTAGAGTTTACGGTTTAGGGTTTAGGGTTTTAGGGTGTTTTTTTTTATGAAACCCAATATAAGAGAATTTTATTGCCATAAAAAAATAGTTACAAGGTCCTTAAGAAGGGATAAACTCAAGATCTAATGATCAAAGAGCTACAACCAGCCTAAAGAGTAAATCCCCTATCTAAGTACAATCAAAACAAAGCAAAAAAGAAAATAAAGTAACAAATATGAATTGATAAAAAAGAAAAGCCTTTGAACCATCTTCATCATGGGCTCTTGAGGATGAGAGAAGCTTATGTCTCCATTAGAGAGGAAGCCAACAAGAAAACAACACAGAATCTGCAAACATCTAAAAGTAAGAGGTAGCATAATAAAATTCTACAAATCAAAGTAAAAATAAAAGCATAATGGTATGAGAGAATTACAGAAGAGTGTGTGAGAACGGGCTCAGGCTTAGTCACACAAAATTGGGGCAGCCGTAAACATGAGCATCCAAACTTCCAATGAAGGGTTACCTCACAAGTGTTCTACCAGCCAAAAGATGAGTGAAATCATCCTAGCCATCATAGCCCACATACTTGGTGTGGAGCATCTGCCATTGGGAGGAAATCATATGGTCATTAGTACCTGTATACCCAAAATATAGCCATATACAACATAGATAAGAATGGAAAATGGGTGCCACCACACCCTTATAAGGTAAGTACCACCAGTTGATGTCAAACAAAGCAAGAGAATTTAGAGTCAACATCCCAATCCAGATGAAAAGTCCACAATAATAATTATGAATGTCAAGTAGAGGCATGAGTAACCATATCCAATAGATAAATACAAAATAGCAAGCTATAGATAAAGGGTTAAAGTACCAAAGTAAAGGCCAGAAATGAAAATAAAATAAAATATGGCCTACTGTGCAAATTAATAACTTCGTAGCATAAAAGCAGTACCCTCCCACCCAGTTGAGAGCTTTTGTCCAGGTAAACCACCCGTAAAGAGGAAGCCATTCAGGATCAGTCATAGAGATGATAACAATCAGCTTGATAAAAGTATATTCATAGTAGTAATTGCATAAAGGTCCAAGGGGGAAATGAAACAGTAGATAGATCCATACCGCAAAGGCCTAGATGAAATGGCCATCCAAATAGCAACAACAGAACAAGAAAACAACCACAAAACCACCTGCAAAATCTAGGCTGCAGAACATAATAACTCGAAAGATCATGCTGGCAATACCAAAAGAAAAAATTGACATAGGATATTGTAGGCAATACCAATACTGCAAAAAACCAAAATGAAAATCAAGAAATAATCAGCAGTACAATCCTTGAAATTGAGGTGAAACTGACTAGTAGCATGGTAAACATCACCAGAAATGATAGCAGTAGAGGGAATCAAGAAACAAACCAAATAGTGCAATGAAACAACAGTGATGGCAAGCAAAAGGAACATTCTATCTCTACTAGTTAGGAAGAGAGGAAGCATAAACCAGCAGGTTAGCCAATCAGGAGACACAAACTGAAAGAGCATCTTAAAAATAGCCCAAAATAGATCAGGACAACAAATAGTTAACCAACCGGGGAACAAAGGCGTGCTCCAATAGTGATAACCATAAAATTGATACAAGTGATAAAATGATACGATAAATGCATCAAGAACTAATAGTTCCATTAGCAAAAAATAGCATGGTGAACATGATACTCCAAAATATCATTTAGATTATAAGCAAAACCCCAATTATGGCCACCCAAATAGATGTTTTAAATTACCTTGAAAATAGCATGATCACAACAACAATTGCACAGGTCTATAAGATTTAAGAGGAATAAAAAGGCAGATAGACCCATACCTCAAAGTCCCAAATAATATGGCTATCGACATAGTAAACAAAATAGCATAAGACCATTCAGGATACTAACCATAATAATTAGCCTGTTGAAGGTACCAACCCTTAAAACCATTCACCCAGTAGCCTAAACAACAGACCAAATATTAAGCCTGATAGAGATTAATATAGTTAGTACATTTACTGTATTGAAACAAAAAGAGAATTGAAAGAAATAGTTGTATTAAATCATTCAATACAAGGATAAATAGACCATTGGTTAAGCAATCAGTGTCACTAGATACAACAGGAAAGAAGGCCTAAGAAATAATCCCAATTGTGCAAAGAGATAAACAAAAAGCATTTCCAGTCGAGCCATAAGACACCCCTGATGGCAAGCAAAAAATTCAATCTGTCACTGCAGATTATGTAAATGGGCAATATAACCAAGCAGATTAGGGAAAAAGATAACACAACCCCTTCAAGAGGGAACCAGTACGTACAATAATACGTAAATTAGGTTATCTAGATAAGAGCCTAACACAAGAAAACTATTAAAGTTTGATTTTAGAAAATTAGAGCAAGAAAATAAAGGAAGAAAGGATTGAAATAAATAGGTTAGGAAAAGGTTTAGGGTTTAGGGTTTAGGTTTAAGGGTTTAGTTTATTTATTTATTTATTTTTATTTTTTTAGTTTAGGTTTTGTTTATTTATTTATTTTATTTTAGGTTTAGGGTTTAGGTTTTATTTTTAGGTTTTTAGGTTTATTTAGGTTAAGGGTTTAGGTTTAGGGTTTAAGTTTAGGGTTTAAGTTTATTTTTTAGGTTTAGGTTTTTTTTAGGTTAATTTTTAGGGTTTTTTTATTTATGTTTAGGTTTATTATTATTATTTAGGCTTAGGGTTTAGGTTTTTAGGTTTATGTTTCTATTTTTTACATTTATTTATTTTTTATTTTAGGGTTTAGATTTATTTTTAGGTTTAGGTTTATTTTTTTAGGTTTTAGGGTTTAGGTTTAGGGTTTAGGGTTTAGTTTATTTTTTTTATTTTTATTTATTTAGGTTTAGGTTTAGAGTTTATGGTTTAGGGTTTAGGGTTTAGGTTTAGGTTTAGGTTTAGGTTTATTTTATTTATTTAGTTTATTTATTTAGGTTTAGAGTTTAGGGTTTAGGTTTAGGTTTAGGGTTTAGGGTTTAGGGTTTAGGTTTATTTATTTATTTATTTTTATTTATTTTTATATTTTAGTTTAGTTTATTTATTTATTTATTTTTTTTATTTTTTTTATTTTTATTTATTTTATTTTTATTTATTTTATTTTATTTTATTTTATTTTATGTTTAAGGTTTATGGTTTAGGGTTTAGGGTTTAAGGTTTAGGTTTATTTAATTTTTAGTTTATTTTAAGTTTATTTTTTTATTTTATTTAGGTTTAGGGTTTTTTAGGTTTAGGGTTTAGGGTTTAGGGTTTAGGGTTTAGGTTTAGGTTTAGGTTTTCTATTTTTAAGGTTTAGTTTATTTTTAGGTTTATTTTTAGGTTTAGGGTTTAGGGTTTAGGGTTTTTTTAAAATGTAAGTATTTTATTACCATAAAAGGTTTGGTCCAGGATAAACTAGTTTTAAAGAGCTACAATCACTAGGGTAAATTATCTAAGTACATCTTAAAGCAAAAGAAGACATTAAAGCAATCAAATGATACAAATTGATTAACAAAATAAGCCAATGGAAGATTAGGGCCAATGCTCAGGATGTGAGAATGCATGACACTATGGAGCAAACCATTAGAGGACAAGAGAGAAGCACGATGTAAACATAAAAAAATATTAAGGTTTACAAAAGATAAAAGAAAATTAATCGAGAATGATAGTAAGAATTTATAGAAGGCTCGGGCTTTAGCACCAAGATGGGAGATGCAAAATGAGCATCCAAACTTTAGAGAAGGTTACATCACAAGAGCTACTACCAAACCAAAAGGGAAATCATCACCATCATCAAACATGTGAGAAGATAGTTTGGGTTGTTGAAGTCTTATGGGCAATATTACCTAGTTAAACAAAACCATATATATAATATAGAGAGGAAATTGCAAGCGAGAAGGATAAGTCCCATAGAAAAGTATCATCAATATAGTCACCCTGACATGAGAATACTTGTACATATGACAATTAGCCATCTTTTCTAGAACCTCATGAAAAGTCATATCCAAGAAGAGAAATAGGCCAGCACATATAAACCCTCCATAAGAAAATAGCGGGAGTTTGAAATTTCAAGTCAATGAGCCTATAAATAACACCATCCCAAACATATGATATATATATATATATATATATATATATATATATATATATATATATATATATATATATATATATATATATATATATATATATATATATATATATATATATATATATATATATATATATATATATATATATATATATATATATATATATATATGAATCTTAGAGGATAGGAAGTAAAGGCCAAAAAATGTTAGTGAATGTAGATATTATCCATATCATTGGTTAGCAATTGTATAGGAATTGAAACTTTTAGCTTATAGATGGCTTAGGTTTAGGGTTTAGTTTTAGGTTTTGTTTTAGAGTTTAGGGTTTAGGGTTTAGGGTTTAGGGTTTAGGGTTAAGGTTTAGGGTTTATGGTTTAATGTTTAGGGCTTAGGGTTTAGAGTTTAGGGTTTAGGGTTTATGGTTTACAGTTTAGGGTTAGTTTAGGGTTTAGGGTTGTTGGTTTAAGGTTTAGGGTTAGTTTTAAGGTTTAGGGTTTAGGGTTTAGTGTTTAGTGTTAGTTTAGAGTTGAGGGTTTTTTTTAATTGTGTAAGTTGGTAGGTTTAGGTTTATTTAGTTTATCTAGTTTTAATTTTATTCTATTTTTTATAGTTTAGGTTTTATTTTTTATTTTTATGTTTAGGATTAGCTTTTAATTTTATTTTTTTAGGTTTAGGTTTTAGGGTTTTATCTAAAGTTTATTTTTAGGTTATTATTTTTTAGTTAAGGTTTAGGTTTATTTTTAGATTATTTTATTTTATTTGTTTTAGGGTTTAGGTTTAGTTTATTTTAGGTTTAGATTTATGTTTTATTTATTTTAGTTTAGGCTTAAGTTTATTTTATTTTATTTATTTTAGGCTTAGGTTTTTTTTGTTTAGTTTAGGGTTATGGTTTATTTTGAATTATTTTAGGTTTTTATGTTAATTTTTTTTAGGTTTAGGTTTTATTGAGTTTTATTTTTTATTTTATTTTAGTTTTATTTTATTTTATTTATTTTCATTTGGGCTTTATTTTATTTAGGTTTTAGGTTTATTATATATTTTAGTTTAGTTTAGGTTTTTATTTATTTTATTTTAGTTCAATTTTTATTTTTTATTTTACTTTATTTTTTGTTTAAGTTTAGGTATATGTTCAGGTTTTAGTTTAGGTTTTTATTTTTTAAATTTATTTTATTTTGGTTTAGGTTTTTTTTATTTTATTTTTAGGTTTTTATGTAGTTTAGGTTTATGTTTTTAGGTTTTTTGGGTTTTGGGTTTAGGATTTAGGGTTTAGAGTTTATGGTTTGGGGTTTAGGGTTTAGGGTTTAGGGTTTAGGGTGTAGTTTTTAGGGTTGTAAATTTTAGGGTTTAGGATTTAGGGTTTAGGGTTTACGGTTTTTATGTTTAGGGTGTAGGGTTTAACGATTTAAGGTGTAAGTGTTGTAGGCTTTTGGGTTTAGGTTTAGGGTTTACAGTTTAGCATTTTACAGTTTAGCGATTAAGGTTTAGGATTTAGTGTTTTAGTGTTTACAGTTTAGGGTTTAGGGTTTGATTTAGGGCTAGAGTTTTTTTTATTATTTTAATTTTTTATTTAGGGTTTAGGATTTTGGGTTTAGGGGTTTTTATGGTTTAGGATTTATGGTTTTGGGTTTTGGGTTTATGGTTAGTTTTAGGGTTTAGTGTTTAGCATTTAGGAACTAGGATGTAGAGTTTAGGGTTTAGGATTTAGTGTTTAGGTTTTTTAAAAAAAATTAAGTAAACCAATAGGTTTAAGTTTATTTAGTTTAGTTTATTTAATTTTTTTTATTTTGTTTAGTTTATTTATTTTAGTTTAAGGTTTTAGTTTATTTCTATGTTTAGTTTAGGTTTATGTTTCTTTTAGTTTAGTTTTATTTTTTTACTTTTTGGTTTAAGTTTTATTTTTATTTTTTAGTTTAGGTTTAGGTTTTTTTATTTTTTAGGTTTAATTTATTTTTACTTTAGGTTTATTTTTAGGATTTATTTTTTGCTTTAGGTTTAGGTTTATTTTAGTTTATTTTATTTTATTTTGTTTAGGGTTTAGGTTTAGTATATTTTAGGTTTAGGTTTAGCTTTTATTTATTTAAATTTTAGGTTTTTTTGAGTTTAGTTTAGGTTCTTAGGTTTTTAGGGTTTAGGATTTACGGTTTAGGGTTTGGGGTTTAGGGTTTAGAGTTTAGGTTGTAGTTTTTAGGGTTTAGGGTTTAGGGTTTAGTGTTTGAGGTTTTAGGCTTTAGGTTTTAGGTTTAGGGTTTAGGGTTTAGGCTTTAAGCTTTATGGGTTTAGAGTTTAGGGTTTAGGGTTTAGGATTGAGGGTTTAGGGTTAGGATTTTTTTATTTTTTTATTTTTATTACTTTTAGAAATTAAGTGAACTGGTGGGTTTAGGTTTATTTAGTTTATTTATGCTTAGGTTTTTTCTTTTTCATTTAGGATTTAATTTTTATTTTTTATTTATTTTTAGGTTTTATTTTTATGTTTATTTTTTAGGTTTAGGTTTTTATTTTATTTTATTTTAGGTTTATTTTATTTTTTTACCTTTAGTTTTTATTTTATTTTAGTTTTTTATTTATAGGTTTATTTTTTTTTTTAGTTTAGTTTAGGTTTTATTTATTTCTTTTAGTTTTTAATTTTTTAGGTTTAGGTTTAGGTTTAATTTTGGTTTAATTTTTTTATTATTATTTTATTTAGGTTTAGGTTTTTTATTTATTTTATTTTTTGGTTTTATTAAATTTAGGTTTAGGTTTTTAGGTTTTTAAGGTTTAGGGCTTATGTTTATGATTTAGCATTTAGGCTTTAGGGTTTAGGGTTTTTAGGGTTTAGGGTTTAGGTTTTAGGTTTTAGGATTTAAGGTTTAGGGTTTAGGGTTTAGGGTTTAGAGTTTAGGGTTTAGGCTTTAGGGTTTAAGGTTTTTAGGGTGGAGGGTTTAGGGTTTTTAGGGTTTATGGTTTAGGGTTTTTTTTTTAAATGAAGTAACCCGACAGGCTTAAGTTTATTTAGTTTATTTTATATATTTATTTTGGTTTACTTTTAAGTTTCTTTATTTTTGTTTAGGTCTTTAATTTTAGTTTATCTTTTAGGTTTAGGTTTAGGTATAAGTTTATTTTTTAATTTAGTTCTATTATTATTTATTTTTTTAGGTTTAGGTTTCCTTTTTTTATTTTTAGGTTTCAGTTTAGGTTTTTATTTTATTTTTTTAGGTTTAGAGTTTAGGTTTTAGGTTTTATTTAGGTTTATTTTTAGTTTAGGTTAGGTTTATTTTAGTTTATTTTATTTTATTTAGTTTAGGGTTTAGGTTTAGTATATTTCAGGTTTAGGTTTTATTTATGTTATTTTTAGTCTTTTTTTAGTTTTGGTTTTGGTTTTTAGGTTTTTAGGGTTTAGGGTTTAGGGTTTAGGGTTTAGGGTTTGGGGTTTTGGGTTTTGGGTTTAGCATTATAGTTTTTAGGGTTTAGGGTTTGGGGTTTAGGGTTTAGGGTTTTAGGGTTTAAGCTTTAGGTTTAGGGTTTAGAGTTAGTTTTAGGGATTACGGTTAGGGTTTTTTTATTTTTTTTATTTGTTTTATTTTTTTATTTTCTTAAATTAAGTGAACTAGTTGGTTTAGGTTTAGTTATTTTATTTAGTTTATTTTTTTACAAATTTTAGTTTATTTGCTTTTTTAATTTTATCTAGGTTTATTTTTATTTTATTTTTAGTTTATTTATGTTAGTTTAGTTTCTTTATTTTAGTTTATTTTTTTACATTATAGGTTTAGTTTAGGTTTATTTTGTAATTTATATTTATTTATTTTTTAGGTTTAGGTTTTATTTTTTATTTTTAGGTTTAGTTTTAGGTTTTTCTTTTATTTTTTTAAGTTTAGGTTTTTGCTTTTTATTTTAAGTTATTTTTTAGGTTTTATTTTTTTAGTTTAGGTTTAGGCTTATTTTAAGTTTATTTTATTTTATTTAGTTTAGGTTTAGGTTTAGGTTAAGTTTATTTTAGGTTTAGGTCTAGGTTTTATTTATTTTTTTTTACTTTATTTTAGTTTAGGTTTAGGTTTTTTTTATTTATTTTATTTTATTTTTATTTAAGCTTTAGTTATTTTTAGTTTAGGGTTTAGGTTTTATTATTTTTATTTCTGTTTAGGTTTTATTATTAGGTTTATTTTATAGGTTTAGGTTTCTATTTTATTTTATTTTATGTTTATTTTATTTTTATTTTACTGTTAGTTTTTATTTTATTTAGTTTTTCTATTCTTAATTTTATTTTATTTTTTAGTTTAGTTTAGGTTTTTATTTATTTTATTTTAGTTCATTTTGATTTTTTATTATTTTATTTTTAGGTTTAGGTTTAGGTTTAAGTTTAAGGTTTAATTTAGGATTTTATTTAATTTAATTTTATTTTATTTTATTTAGATTTAGGTTTATAGGTTTTTTGGATTTAGGGTTTAAGGTTTAGGGTTTAGGGTTTGGGGTTTTGGGTTTAAGGTTTTAGGGATTAGGGTTTAGGGTTTTAGGGCTTAGGGTTTTGGGTTTTGGGTTTTAGGGTTTAGTTTAGGGTTAGGTTTATGTTTAGGGTTTAGGGTTTAGGGTTTAGGGTTTAGTGTTTTAGGGTTTAAGGTTTAAGGTTTAGGATTGTAGGTTTAGGGTTTATGGTTTAGGGTTTAGGGTTAGTTTTAGCGCTTAGGGTTTAGGGTTAGGGTTTTTTTATTTTATTTTATTTTATTATTATGTTTTTTTAAATAGAGTAAACTCAAAAGTTTATGTTTATTTTGTTTATTTTTTAATTTATTTTACTTTATTTTAATTTTATTTTTATTAAGACTTATTTTTATTTTTATTTAGTTTAGTTTTATTTTAGGTTTTTTATTTTAGTTTATTTTTTAGGCTTAGGTTTAGGATTAGGCTTATTTTTTCATTTTGTTTAATTTGTATTTTATTTTTTTTTGGTTTAGGTTTTATTTTTTATTTTTAGGTTTAGGTTTAGGTTTTTATTTTATTTCTTTTGGTTTAGGTTTTAGGTTTTTATTTTAGGTTTATTTTTATGTTTTAGTTTTTAGTTTATGTTTAGGTTAATTTTATTTTTATTTAGTTTAAGTTTAGGGTTAGGTTTTATTTATTTTAGTTTACTTTATTTTAGTTTAGGTTTAGGTTTATTTTATTTTATTTATTAATTTTTTATATTAGGTTTATTTTTTTTTTTTAGTTTAGGTTTATGTTTTATTTTTATTTATTTTAGGTTTATTATTAGGTTTATTTTTTAGGTTTAGGTTTTAGTTTTATTTTATTTTATTTTAGGTTTATTTTATTTTATTTTAGGTTTAGTTTTATTTTATTTAAATTTTTTATTTTTTTTAGTTTAGTTTAGGTTTTATTTATTTTATTTTAGTTTAGTTTTATTTTCTTTTAGGTTTAGGTTTAGGTTTAGGTTCATGTTTAGGTTTATGTTTTAGTTTATGTTTTATTTATTTTATTTAATTATTTTATTTTATTTTAAGTTTTTTATTTATTTTATTTTTTTTTTTATTTTAGAGTTTTTTTAATTGGTTTTATTTTATTTTAGGTTTAGGGTTTAGGTTTAAATTTAGGTTTAGGTTTAGGTTTTAGGTTTAGGTTTAGGTTTAGGTTATGTAGGGTTTAGTTAGAGTTTATTTATTTTAGATTTAGTTTAGGTTTTATGTTTAGTTTAGTTAAGAATTTTATTTAACATTTCTTCTTTATTTTGATAGGACTGGCGATGACATTGATCAAATATGAGTTGCATAGAGCAAATCAAAAATTCTAGATAATTAGAATCGTATCTACTATAAAGATAAAGTTCCATAAGCGATAGATTGAATCAGTCATTCTTCAATTTCTCTAGTTCCCATCAGAACCACCCCAGCCTCTCGAGTAGCGAGAACCACCATCATATCCTCGATATCTCCCTCCTCCACCACCACAGTTGTAACTTCCATCGATCCTCCTTCCTCCATAACCACCAATGCTTTGGCCACCACCTCCATATCCACCAGCACCTCCAGATCCCCTATCCGTATAGCCGCCTCAGCCTTGCCTCCACAGACTAGACTAAGCCTGGTTGGTGTTGTTCTTGTAGTCAAGGTTTTTCCCATTCTGAGGGTTTAGGTTTATTTTTTAGTTTATTTAGTTACTTTAGGTTTAGGTTTAGGGTTTGGGTTTTAGGGTTTAGGGTTTAGGGTTAGGGTTTAGGTTTAGGGTTTAGGGTTTAGTGTTTTAGGTTTTATGCTTTTAGGGTTTAGGGTTTAGGGTTTAGCGTTATGGGTTTTAGGGTTTAGGGTTTAGGGTTATAGGTTTAGGGTTGTATGTTTAGGGTTTAGGGTTTAGGCTTTTAGGGTTTAGAGTTTAGGGTTAGGGTTTAGGTTTATTGTTTAGGGTTTTAGGTTTAGGGTTTAGGTTTTGGGTTTAGTGTTGTAGGTCTAGGGTTAGGTTTAGGGTTTTAGGGTTTAGGGTTTATTTAGGTTTATGGTTTTAAAGATAAGTATTTTATTTATTTAGTATATTTAGTTTATTTTTTATTTATTTTTATTTAGTTTAATTTATTTATTTTAGTTATTATTTTGTTTATTTTTAGGTTTAGGTTTATTTATTTTTAGTTAGTTTTTTTTTTTTAGGTTTAGGTTTTATTTTTATTTCTAGGTTTAGGTTTAGGTTTTATTTTATTTTTTTTAGGTTTAGGTTTTATTTTAGGTTTATTTTAGGTTTATTTTTTTTAGTTTAGGTTTAGGTTTAGTTTTATTTTATTTTATTTAGTTTAGGTTTAGGTTTAGATTTAGTTTATTTTAGGTTTAGGTTAAGGTTTATTTATCTTAGTTTAGTTTATTTTAGTTTAGGTTTAGGTTTATTTTATTTTTTATTTTTTATTTAAGGCTTTTGTTCTTTTTATTTAGGGTTTAGGTTTTAGGTTTTATTTTTTATTTATTTTTAGGTTTTTTTTAGGTTTAGGTTTTCATTTTATTTTTATTTTATTTTAATTTAGGTTTATTTTATTTTTATTTTATGTTTAATTTTCTTTATTTAGGTTTTCTTGTAGGTTTATTTTATTTTTTAGTTTATTTTAAGTTTTTATTTATTTATTTTTAGTTTTCTTAATTTTTTAATTTTATTTTTTTAGGTTTAGGTTTAGGTTTTAGTTTAGGTTTTTATTTATTTTATTTTATTTTATTTTGATTTAGATTATTTATTTATTTTATTTTAGGTTTTATTAAATTTAGGTATAGGTTTTAGGGTTTAGGGTTTAGGGTTAGGGTTTAGGATTTAGGGTTTAGGGTTTAGGGTTAGGGTTTAGGATTTAGGGTTTAGGGTTTAGTGTTTAGGCTTTAGGGTTTAGGGTTTGGGGTTTAAGGTTTAAGGTTTAGGGTTTTGGTTTAGCTTAAGGTTTAGGGTTAGATTTGGGTTTAAGATTTAGGCTTAAGGGTTTATGGTATTTAGGGTTTAAGGTTTAGGGATTTTTGGGTTTAGGTTTAGGGTTTATGTTTTAAGGCATAGGGTTTTAGGGTTTAGGGTTAGTTTGTTGTTTAAGGCTGGTGGTTTAGGGTTGTAGGTGTAGGGTTTAGGGTTTGAGGTTAGTTTTAGGGTTTAGGGTTTAGCATTTAGGG
Source organism: Cymbidium sinense (assembly GCA_021442155.1). Classification (NCBI taxonomy): domain Eukaryota; kingdom Viridiplantae; phylum Streptophyta; class Magnoliopsida; order Asparagales; family Orchidaceae; genus Cymbidium; species Cymbidium sinense. Next base: position 144,542 of record JAKCPB010000086.1, on the reverse strand, counting down.
TTTTTTTTTTTAAATTAAGTAAACCGATAGGTTTAAGTTTATTTAGTTTATTTATTTAATTATATATATTTATTTAGGTTTAATTTTTACTTTTATTTAATTTAGTTTATTTATTTTAGTTTAGCTCTTTTATTTTAGTTTATATTTTTGGTTTAGGTTTAGGTTTAGGTTTATTTTTTAGTTTAGTTTTATTTTTATTTTATTTTTTTTAGGTTTAAGTTTTATTTTCTTCTTTTTAGGTTTAGGTTTAGGTTTAGGTTTCTATTTTCTTTTCTTAGTTTTAAGTTTTATGCTTTTCTTTTAGGTTTGTTTTTAGGTTTTATTTTTTAGTTTTTCTTTAGGTTTATTTTTAGTTTATTTTATTTTAGGGTTTAGGTTTAATTTATTTTAGGTTTAGGTTTAGGCTTTACTTATTTTAGTTTAGTTTAGTGTTTAGTTTATTTTAGTTTAGGTTTAATTTATTTTATTTTATTTATTTTATTTTTATTTTAGATTTAGGTTTTTTTTAATTTAAGGTTTAGGATTTATTATTTATTTATTTTTAAGTTTAAGTTTTTATTTAGTTTTTATTTTATTTTACATTAGGTTTATTTCATTTTTATTTTACATATAGATTTTATTTTATTTACATTTTCTATTTTTAGGTTTATTTTAATTTTTAATTTAGTTTAGGTTTTTATTTATTTATTTTAGTTTAGTTTATATTTTTATTTTATTTTTTAGGTTTAGGTTTAGATTTTTATTTTGTTTTATTTTATTTATTTTATTTAGGCTTAAGTTTTTTTATTTATTTTCTTTTTAGGTTCTATTTAGTTTAGGTTTAGGTTTTAAGGTTTTTAGGGTTTAGGGTTTAGGATTTAGGGTTTAGGGTTTAGGGTTTGGGGTTTGGGGTTTAAGGTATATGGTTTAGGGTTGAAGGTTTTGGGTTCTGGGTTTAGGGTTTGGGGTTTTGGGTTTTGGGTTTAGGGTTTTGGGTTTTGGGTTTTGGGTTTAGGGTTTTAGGGTTTAGGGTTTAGGGTTTAGGGTTTAGGATTTTTAAGGTTTAGGGTTTAGGGTGTAGATTTTAGGTTTAGGGTTCAGGTTTAAGTTTAGAGTTTAGAGTTTTTCATTGTTTTTAACAAAGCACAAATTCAGATTCAACATATCAACCATGTAACACACCATGTTTTCTAAGTCACAAGCGATGACATAGATAAAAATTGAGCACTCATAGAGCAAATCAAAAACCTAGATAACTAGAACTGTCTCTACTGTAAAGAAACAATTCCTTAAGCAGCAGATCGGATCGGCCATTCTTTAGTTTCTCTAATTCCCTTTAGAACCACCCGACATCTCGTGTAGCGAGATCCACCATCATATCCTCGATCTCTCCATCCACCACCACCATGGTTGTAACCTGCTTTACTCCCTCAAAAACCTACTCCGTCCCTTGCCTCCATATCCACGACACCTCCAAATCCCCCCACAACATGATAAGCGCCACCTCCGCCTTTGTCTCCACTGCCAGATCTAGAATGTGCCTAGTTAACGGTGATGTTCTTGCCATCAAGGATATACCCATTCTTAGGGTTTAAGTTTAGGTTTAGGTTTATTTTTTTAATTTATTTAGTTATTTTCTATTTCGGTTTAGGGTTTGGGGTTTATGGTTTAGGGTTTAGTGTTGGGGTTTAAGGTTTAGGGTTTAGGCTTTTGGGTTTAGGGTTTAGGGTATTAAAGTTCATGCTTTTAGGGTTTAGGGTTTAGGGTTTAAGGTTTAGGGTTTTTGAGGGTTTAGGGTTTAGGGATTAGGGTTGTAGGTTTAGGGTTTAGGGTTTAAGGTTATGGTTTTTTTTAAAAAAAATTAAATAAACCAGTAAGTTTTAGTTTATTTAGTTTATTTTATTTTTTATTTTTATTAGGTTTATTTTTTATTTATGTTTAGTTTAGTTTATTTATTTTAATTGTTTTTATTTTAGTTTATTTTTTAGGTTTAGGTAAGGGTTTGGGTTTATTTTTTAGTTGAATTTTATTTTATTTTATTTTTTAGGTTTAGGTTTATTTTTTTATTTTTAGGTTTTGTTTAGGTTTTATTTTATTTTTTTAGGTTTAAGTTTTAGGTTTATTTTAGGTTTTTTATTTAGTTTAGGTTTAGGTTTATTTTAGTTTATTTTATTTTATTTAGTTTAGGTTTAGGTTTAGTTTATTTAGGTTTAGGTTAGGTTTTATTTATTTTAGTTTAGATTATTTTAGTTAAGATTTAGGTTTATTTTATTTTGTTCATTCTTTATTTATTTTAGGTTTAGTTTTTTTTGAATTTTTGGTTTAAGTTTTACTTTTTATTTACATTTAGGTTTTCTTTTTAGGTTTATTTTTTTGGTTTAGGATTTTATTTAGTTTTTATTTTATTTTATTTTAGGCTTATTTTAGTTTTCTTTTACATTATTTTTTTATTTTATTTAAGTTTTTTATTCTTAGGTTTATTTTATTTTTTAGTTTAGTTTAGGTTTTTATTTATTTTATTTTAGTTTACTTTGATTTGTTTATTTTATTTTATTTTTAGGTTTAAGTTTAGGTTTTAGTTTATGTTTATATTTTATTTTATATTTTTATTTTATTTAGGTTTAGGTTTTTTTATATATTTTATTTTTAGGTTTTACTTAGTTTAGGTTTAGGTTTTTAGGTTTTCAAGGTTTAAGATTTAGGGTTTAAGGTTTAGGGTTTAGGGTTTTAGGGTTTTGGTTTAGGGTTTAGGGTCAAGTTTAGGGTTTAGGGTTTAGGGTTTAGGTTTAGTGTTTAGGCTTTAGGGTTCAGGATTTTTAGGGTTTAGGGTTCAGGGTTTTTAAGGTTTAGGGTTTATGGTTAGCTTAGGATTTAGGGTTTTTTAAAGTTGGGTTTAAACTTATTTAGTTTATTTATTTATTTTAGTTTATTTTATTTTTTTATTTATGTTTATTTTTTTTTTTGTTTAGTTTAATGTTTTTATTTTAGGTTTATTTATTTTAGTTTAGGCTTCTTATTTTAGTTTATTTTTTAGGTTTAGGTGTAGGTTTAGGTTTATTTTTTTACTTGAGTTTTATTTCTTTTTTTCATTTTTAGGTTTCAATTTTATTTTTTATTTTTAGGTTTAGGTTTAGGTTTTAATTTTATATTTTTAGGTTTTGGTTTTAGGTTTTTATTTTAGGTATATTTTTAGGTTTTATTTTTTAGTTTAAATTTACGTTAAATTTTAATTTATTAGATTTGATTTAGTTTAGATTTATGTTTTATTTATTTTAGTTTAGTTTATTTTAGTTTAGGTTTAGGATTATTTTATTTTGTTTATTTTAAGTTTTGGTTTTTTTTAGTTTAGGGTTTAGGTTTTCATTTTTATTTATTTTTATGTTTTACTTTTAGGTTTCTTTTTTTGGTTTAGGTTTTTATTTAGCTTTTATTTTATTTTATTCTAGGTTTATTTATTTTAATTTTAAATTTAGTTTTTTATTTTATTTAGGTTCTTTATTCTTAGGTTTATCTTCTTTTTTAGTTTAGTTTAAGTTTTTTTTAGTTTTTTTTTAAATTTTATTTTTATGTTTAGGTTTAAGTTTTATTTTATGTTTTTATTTTATTTTCTTTTTGTATTTTATTTAGGTTTAAGTTATTTTATTAATTTTATTTTTAGGCTTTATTTAGTTTAGCTTAAGGATTTTAGGTTTTTAGGGTTTAGGGTTTAGGGTTTAGGGTTTAGCATTTTTGGGTATAGGGTTTAGGGTTTAGGGTTATGGTTTAGGTTTAGGGGTTTAGGGTTTAATGTTTAGGGTTTAGGGTTTAGTGTTAGCTTTTGGTTTTGGGTTAGTTTAGTGGAGTTTAGGGTATAAGGTTTGTTTTGAGTTTAGGTTTTAGGATTTCAGAGTTTAGGGTTTAGCATTTATGGTTTAAGGTCAGCGTTAGGGTTTAGGGTTTAAGGTTTAGGGTTTTGGGTTTTGGGTTATTATTAGTTTTATGGTTTAGGGTTTAGGTTTAGGGTTTAGGATTTAGAGTTTAGGGTTTAGGGTTTAGGGTTTAGGGTTTTTTTAAAATTAAGTAAACCGTTCGGTTAAGGTTTATTTAATTTAATTTTTAATTAGTTTAGTTTATTCATTTTAGGTTTCTTTATTTTAGTGTAGGTTTTTTATTTTAGTTCATTTTTTAGGTTTAGGTTTAGGTTAATGTTTATTTTTTAGTTTAGGTTTAGATTAATGTTTATTATTTAGTTTTAAGTTTTAGGTTTTAATTTAGGTTTATTTTTAAGTTTTATTATGTAGTTTAGGTTTAAGTTTATTTTTTGTTTATTTTATTATATTTTAGTTTAGGGTTTAGTTTTTTATTTTATTTAGTTTAGGTTTATTTATTTTATTTAGTTTATTATTTTAGTTTAGTTTATTTTATTTTATTTATTTTAGTTTTCATTTTTTAGTTTAGGATTTAGGTTTTATTTTTTATTTATTTTTTAGTTTTTATTTTAGGTTTATTTTGGTTTAAGTTTTATTTAGTTTTAATTTTATTTTATTTTATTTTAGGTTTTAATTTTATTTTATTGGGTTTTATTTTATTTAGATTTCTTTAATTTTTTAGTTTTAGTTTGGGGCTTTTATTTATTTTATTTTAGTTTACTTTTATTTTTTTATTTTATTATATTTTAGGTTTAAGTTTAGGTTTACGTCAAGTTTTATTGTAGGTTTTATTTTAGTTTATTTTATTTAGGTTATGGTTTTTTTTTTAATTTTTATTTTAGGTTTTATTTAGTAGTTTAGGTTTTAGGTTTTTTTTTGTGGGTTTAGGGTTTAGAGTTTGTGGTTTTTTTTTATAGTTTAGGGTTTAGGGTTTGTGGTCAGAGGTTTTGTGGTTTTAGGTTTGTGGTTTTAGGTTTAGGGTTTTAGGTTTAGGGTTTTTGGTTTAGGTTTTAGGTTTAGGGTTTAGGATTTTGTTTATGGTTTAGGATTTTTAGTTTTTTTTTAATAGAGACGAAATTCAGATTCAACATTTCTTCTTTTCGATTTCATCAACTATGTAACAAACCAGGGAAGTGAGGTAATCAAATGACCTCCTTGGGGCTAGCTGAAGCTTCGTGTTCCCGGGATGTCCATACTATATACCCATAATGATTCAATCTTATATAAATCAACACATGATTAGAGGAAAGGGAACTCAACATTCACACTTAAGCTATAAACACATGCATTTCTTATGTATTCATAACTATCATCATAACACAATATTATTCATTTATAAGCTTTTGAAAAATTCATTTGGATTTAATAATGATAATAGCCACACATATATTAAATTAAATTAACACATACAAACTTACATAAAATAAATCAATTTTATTTTACTTGATTCTGAAAAGATGGCTGCATGAATTCAAATGATATACCAAATTTAACATGATTGAAAAGAGGACAATCAAATATAAGCATGTGATTCATTCAACCAAACTAGTTCTTAAGGACAATCAAATCAAATAAGATTATTTAAAGCAAACTAAAGCTTCTTTATTAATTAAGTATGGATTTGATTTGATTTAAAGAGAAGAAGAGAAATCATCAATTGTTGTTTTAAACTTATTCCCACATTAGTAATTTGATTTAATTTTATGGGTTAATTAAGTTGAACCCTTAATTAGATGAATTAATTACCCTTACCTATGTCACCTTAAAGTAATTATCTAAATAATTATGAGCCAACATGATATGCATGGAAAATAAACTTGCAATGATCCTAGAAAATAAAAGGGGCCTAATGCAATTGGCTCATGATTAATAGTTAATTAGATTAAGGAACTTAATTAATTACTCCTATGGTTTTCCCATACATGGGGACCAACCATAATTTCATTAAACTCTTTTAGGTGCATGATCTAACATCTCACGAGTGAGGGAGAATGGAGTCTGTCCGCCATTGCTCACTTGATCCGAGCTTACCCAAGCTTGGATCAACTCCAAAAGGATCCCACACCTTCAAGACATCGAGAGGGGATCCACCAAGATCACATGATATGCAAAGTTTTCATCAAAAGCTCCAACCCATTTTTGCCTAAGGATCTTTTGGAAGCATACCTCCCTAGGGTTTTGAACGATTGAGGAAGCTTTATCTAGTGGAGATGAAGCCCTATTGAGCAGCAATTGGATCAATTCCTCAATGTTCGCTCGGAAGGCTATGAACTGATGATTTAGAGCTCAACTTTGATCGAAGTCCCACCTACAGTGCTTGGGAAGCTTGGGAGATGATTTGTTCTTGTTTGATGATGCCTATGGAAGGTGCGTGTAAAGTTAATTTGAGTTTGATGGAGAAATGTGGAAGTTGGGTCAGAAATGGGAGTGTCCTATTTCGGGATGGATGGAAATGGCATTTTCTGATTGAGGAACGAGCTTGGGAGCTTAGGAAATGGCTCTAGTAGTTCTTCTTGGGTAGCTAGGGTTCTGATGAATGATTTTTGTGTGTGTTTGAGTGGAAACGAGGGGGTGTATACCCCCTTCATCTTGATCGGACAGAGGGATCAATTTTGGCTTCTAGTGGGCCATCCATCTAAGTGGTGGGTGAGAGCTCACCTTGGTTGAAGGTGTGGAGGTGGATGCCAAGGAGGAATCATGGGTGTCTTATGGGTTTCAAATGCTCTAATGTGGGGTGAGGTGATTTCACCTCCCATGGGTCATGGCTCCCAACCACCCCATGGATCATGTTGGGTTGTGTCCTAAGTACCTAGGTGGACCATTAGGAGAGTACCAAGTAGCCAAGGAATGAAAATTACCACTTACATAAGTGATTTATCTCATGTGATGCCCTTAAACTAATAAGGATAGAATGATCATTTGGCATTAGATTTGATTTGGGGAGATTCTAAATGAGCCAAAAGTGGGTTAGCCTAAATTTCAAGTAATTGGAGTTTATTTGGTTAGGTTTGGCTTAATTTGACTCTTTAGGTCAAAGGGTTCAAGTTGACAAATGGGCAAATTGGGTCAAATCAAGGGTTAGGTTAAGTATATATGATCATTTGGGATGTTTTGGTTCAATTGGTTTGGTTTGGTTTGGCTCATTAGAATTCATTTAGGTCAAATTGGTTAAGTTGACCAATTTGACAAAATTGGCCAAATTGGCTTGGGTTGGGTGTTGGTTTGGGTTTAGTCCAATTGAAGATGATTGTAGCTTTGGTTTCAATTAATTTGGATTTAGTTTTGATTTAGGCCAACTTGAACCTTTAGGTCAATTTGGGCTAAATAGGTCAATTGGGTTCAATTGGGTCCAATCATGGCTTTGCTCAAGTTCAACAATCAATTTGGAATAAACTTGAGCCATTGGTTGCAATTAATTTGGTTTATATTTTGGTTTGACCCAATTTGGTCTTTTAGGTCAATTTGGATTAACTTTGGTCAAGAACCCAATTGGTTTGGTTTGACTCAATTGAAGGTCAAGTCATATTTATTGATGATTTGGTATGAATCATTGGTTTCAAGGGATTTGGCTTTGTTTCAATTTGGCTAGTTCATATGGGTTAAGGGGTTGACTTGGAAAATGACCAAGTTGACTTGGTTTGACCCAATTATGCTAAATTGATCAACCTAAGGTGATCAACAATCATGATGGGAGGTTTTGATGGCTTGGTTCAATCCAATTTGGGTAGGATTAGAACTTGGCTCAAAGAGTTCAAATTGGCCACATTGGGTAAAGTGGGCCAATTGGGTTTAGTTGGCTTGATTTTGGGTTGAGTTTGATTTAGTTGAGTTTATATATGGATTTGGGATTGATATATAAATTCAATTGCAATTAGCTTGGGTTCAAATGGGTTTTGGTTGAACATTTCAAGTCAAAACAGTTAAGTTCAATTTGACTTGGGTTGATTAAGGTTTGGCTTAATGATTTTAGATTTCATTTATATTTGTGAATATGATTGAAGGTACGATTGATTCATGAGAAAATCAATTTAATTTGGGTTTTGGAATGAAGGGATTTGGCTAAGTCCATGGAGTCATGTGGCTTAGGTTTGGATTTTGATTTGGTTTGATATAGTTTTGATGATTTAAATGTATATTTCATTTAAATTTGTGAAGATGACTGAAAATATGATTGATTTCTAAGAAAATCAATTGAGTTTGACTTGATTTGGATTAAGATTTGGCTAAGTCTGTGGGATAGGTCATATGGCTTAAGAAGGGTTTTGATTTAATTCGATTTAGTTTGATTTAGTTTTGATCATTTGAATGTAGATTTGATTTATATTTAGGAAGATGATTGAAGATATAAATTTATTATGAGAAAATTAATTGATTTTGGATTGATTTGGATTAAGATTTGGCTAAGTCAATGGGATAGGTCATATGGCTTAGGAAGGGTTTCAAGTTTGGATTTGATCATTGGCTTCAATCATTTGGTTTTGGAATTTGGGTTTGGATTTGAATTTGAATTTGATGTTTGAATTGAACTTGAGGTTTGGTTTGAGAAGGTGAACATGGATTGGATTTGGGTTGTAGGGTAGGTGGATTATCCAAATCAAGGCATAACCTAATCCTATGGTTAACTCTTCTAAGTCTTTAGGATTAGTGTTTACCTAATTATTAGTTCCTTATGACTGGAAGTCTTAGTTTCTAGAAGACTCCTAAGTCTAAGATGGGAAGATTGAATCCGCACTCCAAAAGTGAGGTCAATAGGCTTTAGACTCCATAGTGTTTCCCTTGGATATAGAAGATTGGAAGATTGAGGCCAAATTTCACATCATATACTCAGATACATCTTTCAATGCTTTGCTTGGGAGACCATGGATACATGAGAACAACATAGTTCCATTCTCTCTACATCGTATGGAGTTTATGAGAGTGGGATCCTACTATGTCAAAGGAGATCTCAAGTCATTTACTAGGTCTATATGAGGATGTGGCTTACTACCTCCTTGAAAATCAATAAGTCTATTCTCACAAAATTGGCCAAATATTAAAAATAAAAAAAAGAAAAAGAAAAAGAAAGAGAAAAAAAAGAAAAGAGAAAATGAAAAGGAAATAAAATGGAGCGGAAATAGGCTTGGAGGAGGAAGTGTAGCCGAGCATTAGATTCCACCCACAGTTTATTACTCCATTTGAATATATGGGTAGGACGACCTGACCTCCACCACGCTGAGGAAGAGGCCAGGCGCCCTGGGGTGAAAACCTCATTATTGGTGTGGTGAAAATATTCTTATACATTTCTTGCCTTCATCTATCCCCCCTCCTTTCAAAAAAGAGAATAAATGAAAATAGAAATATATAAAATATACCTTATGTTGGGACAGAGATCCGAGATGTTCTTATTAAGATAATTGGGTACTGAGATTGAGGAGAGGTGTACTATCTCGAGAGATAGAAGTCACCACCCTACAATGGACCTAATCACTCGAATAAGGACTCCTAAGGACAATGGGTATGCTTATGTACTAGAGATTCTTCCCCTACTTTACATGGAAAAGTAAAGTAAGGTTTATTTTAAATCAGTTCATTAAGTTCCCTACAGGGGCAAGCCCCCATAGTTAATTACATCCTAAGGGATAGATCTTTAGAATACTCTATATTAAGGTAAATGATCATTGTCTCCAAAAAATTTCAATAGGTAGGACTATCAATCAATTAGTTTATTTTGGAAGATCAAATGGGATTGATCAAAGAGAGGGACTTATTATCAAACCAAAAGAAAGATAAGTAGGATGCTAGGAAACCTAGTGAGCATCTCAAGCTATCATATGGTTGGGCTTTACATTTTGAATTTGATTTAAGTTCTTTGAGTTAAATTTTTCAATAGAAATTTTGGGCTTATGATTCCATGACAGAAGATTATAGAAATGCCTAAGAGGTGAGGATTTATGATTATGGCCCACAAAGGGAAAACGCAACCTTAGAACCTAAATCTTGGGAGCTTTGGCAAAAGAAAGTACAACCTAAATCTAAGGCAAAATGGGTATTTGGTTTTCCTCCACAAGAGAGACAAACCACCCACTGGACTTACAATCACCGAGGGTGGCCAACTAACTCCTCCTATGGTTTCAAATTCATGTAGGCAAGTCATATGCTTTATGCAAGATAGCTGGGTTGTTATTTATTTAGAAAGAGACTAAGTCCTTAAACTCACTCCCTAAAGAGACTAGATCATGTAAGGACATGCTTCAAATGACCTAAATCTAATGCAATTCATATTTTATTTAATTTTCATTTTTGGACAATCATTTTGACTCATGCTAATAGGATTCATATGCCTAATGCATGAGAAATGAGATTATTGGCCAAAATCAGCGAGAAGGGAGGAGGTATGTTTCCACCATGGCTCTCAAAGGTCAAGCCAAGTTTCTCTGGAAAAGGTGGAAGCCCTCCAATCAAGAGTGAAAATAATATGCATTTGTGCATGATGTTATAAAATAAGTACTCATCCAGCTATGGGGTTGCTAATTCTTTTATCTTGATTTTTAACCTAAGCTTTAGGTGAGGTTATGAGTTCCTTATTTTTAGTTTTGAATTGATAAGTTTGGTAAAAGATTTATTTTTTCTTAAGAGCCTAATCCACATCCAGGCCACACATAAAGCAAGGAAGATACTAGGAAAAGGTAATGCACAAGCTAAACAAATCATCAATCAATTTATAAAGCTAATCATAAAATAATAAGAGGCCATTGTGGTCGTACCACCGATAAACCCAAAACAAATTGGGTAGCCGAAGCTCTACCCTTATACAACCGGATTACAAATGAATTAAATACAATTAAGCAAGGAATTCATTATGGGGGGTCTTCAAGCTTCATTTCTTCATTCTCTTTTCTTCTTTCTTCTTCTTTTCTTCTTCTTCTTCTTGTTTGCTTCTTTTGGATGGTTGGAAGGTGGATGCTCCAAAGGCTTCACATGGTGAATAAGATGAGATCTTATGACCAATGTTCATCCTAATCCCCAAAACAATCATTCCAAAATCCTAATTGCAAAAATTTACATGAAAAGGAAAAGTAAATCTAGCTAACACCTGCAAAATAAAGGTTAGCTAAACAAATCACTAAATTGCAAGCATGTATATTGGACTTATCACCCCACACATGGATGACTAAGTCCACCTGGCCTATTGGATTACTCTTAGGGGTATAAGCACCTACACGACCAAAGCATTTATATTTTTATTTATTACAATGCCCCTTAAGTACAATCCCCTACAGAAGACAATGTTTAGACTACCATCTCCACATACATACATCCTAACATCCATAAAACATATATGACAAAACAAAAGTAATCATCAAATCATGCACCGCCCTAACCTAAAGCTAGAAGTGTTGACTTAGTCTAATGTGTGTGATTTGGAGGTTTGTGTGGTATGCTTAGCTATGGCTTTAAGTTAGAATTTTCTAAGTGTGAAACATGTTCAACTTAGAGGAGGGTTTTACTTAAGTGATTTAGTTGATTTGGATTGATTTTATTTCATTGTTTGATTAGGTTCAAGTGAATCATACAATTAATTACTAAGTTATAAAGAGAGGGAAAGAGAAGAGAACTTCTCTTTCCTTCCCTAACCTAAGGAATTTCTAAAGTAGATTCATATTATTTTTTGTTTAGTGAATATTTTAATTAGGTGTTTTAATTAATCCTAAGTTTAGATGAACTCTAAACAAACCCATTCAAAAGAAAAGCATTTTAAGATTAAACAAAATGAACCAAATTCACAAATCATACATCACTTCATATCTTTCCCAACACGTATAACATGCGTATAGATGAGTCCTAAGCATATCTTTACATACAAATGAGAATGTTTAACACACTTTATGATGCATGCTAAGCAATTCATTTAAGAAAATTTGAAAGTTTATGATGCATGATTTTCATTAAGTAGAAAAGGGATTTCTTATCCAATTTTCACATGCACACATGAAAGTAGGAAAGGCATAAGTAAGTATAGCACCAATGTTAACCAGAGGTATAAGGTACAAGACCTACTTATAGCTACTTAAAGCCTCACAACATCGGGATTGTCTAGACTAATATACCACTTTCCATAAATACAAGCATGTGTACAAAAAAATGAATGGAAAAGAAAGAATGCAAAAATTTGTTTAAGTTGGTTTATTTTGTTTATGAAATTTATATGTGCAAGCTTAAGTATCCTTATTAAGTGATAGTATGGAAATAAATAGGATATGAAATTAGGAAACTGTTAAGTTCTTTTTAAATGAACCATACACCTTGCCAAATCCTAATCAAAACTATACAAAAATAGAAGAGAAAGAAGACCTAAACTAAGCACATCTTTATATATTACTCACATGCAAACTTATAATTAAAATATAAGTAACACACTTTCAGTTTGGATAATTGATTCATATATTTTGAAAATAAATTGGATTTAATAGTGATAATAGCCACTAATATTCTTACTTTAGCCAAGACATGCAATTTGACATAAAGGAAACAATTTCATTTTAAATTTGATTTTTGAAAAGCATGGATGTATGAAACCACATGACATATTTGACATTGTTGGGAAAGAAGTAAAGTAATGAAAGCATGTTAACACATTCACTTCAATTAAATCCTAAAGACAATCTTACAAAATAAGGGAGCTTAAAGTAAATCAAAGTTTATTTAATATGATTTTTGTTTTATTTTAAATTTAATCTAATTTTGAAAATGTTGATTGAGTTTGTTGTTCCTAACCCATTCCCACATGTGTTTGACTTTTTTATTTAATTTTTAGATGATTTGATTCATTTTAGATTTTGATTAGGTTAAGGTATGAATTAAACATATTAATTAACCCTTACCTACGCCACCTTAGCATAGTTAAACAAATTATTATGAGCCAATGACATGACATAAAACCTCACAAGGAATTTAAATTTGCAATGCACCTAGGAAAAAAAGGGCCTAATATAATTTGGCTCATGATTAATGGTTAATTAAGCTTAGGGGTTTAACTTAAGTAATTTCAAAACACCCTTCACACATATGAGTTGAGCTTTGCTTTCCATAATTGAACTTAGGCTCTTGAACACCTAAGAATCTACCCAAAGTAGATTAATTAAATTTTGGAGAATTTTAGAAATTTTAAGAAATTAATTAAAGGGTAATTAGTGAATTAGCCATTAATTAAGAGATGATTAGGAAGGAAAAGGGGGTTTATGAAATAGCTTAGGGGAAATGCCCTAAAATTATTCCCTAAATCTCCTATTCAGTGGATCAAACCTTAATCAACTTCAATAAGGGTTTAAAACACTAATCAAACCCTTAATTAACCTTAATTACATAAAGGGGTAATTAGGATGCATTAGCAATTCCCCACTAAGCAATCAATAAATCCCAAGAAAATTAGGGGAGGCATAAGTCATCCCCTAAAATATAACCAAGAAGTTTGAGATTAATCAATTGATTAATTAGAGAATAATTAGTAAATTAATATTTCAAATAAAACCTAAAATCAAAGAAAGATAATACTAAAAATCCATTAAAACCAATTTTAGAATATTCTAGATTGAATTATTTTTCAGTGGAAATTTACATCATATTTTTTTTATTTTTCTTTAAAGAGATATGAATTTTTGAAGTTTAGAGTATTAATTAGAATTATTTAAAACCTAATTAATCCTTTAATCTAATGGCATGACACGCATGCGGCTGAGACAGATGTGCTTTCCACGCGTCAGGCAATGAGCGGCCACTTAAGTGTCACGTCATAGCTCTGCATGGTGTCAGTGCTATGTGGTTTTGTATCAGCTGTTCGATCAAGGATCGAACGACTAGGAATTAACCCATGATTTTAAAAGATGAAATTGGATTTAAAACATGTGTTTAATCTCGTCCATCCATCCAAAATGCACTGATGGACGACCGAGATCATCCCTATTCTTCCCTGAGGAATAATGGTGACCATCCACTTTCAATGGGAAGATTCGAGCTCGATCAAGCTTGGATTGGAATGAAACATTGCACACACCATCTAACCCTAATGAAAATCACATCTAATAGTTGAAATTTCATGCCATTAAACTTTCTTTCACAAAGGACCAACACACATGGAGTTTTAGTGGTTGAAAAATGTCTAACTTCACTGCTGGCTCACAGGGAGCTTTGGCTAAGTGGTGAATGTATTCGCTCCTAAGGTTGAGTAGATTGCTCTATGGACCAACCCCTCCTTAGATCCCTTACAGCTTTGATGGAATTAGACCACCCATTTGGTATTTGAGTTCATTTGGTATAGTTTGGCTAATGTTGACCCATTTAGGGTAAAATGGGTGAACTTGGGTCATGTCAAACCAAGGGTTGGGTCAAGTTCATATGACCATTTAAAATATTTTGGTGGCTTTGGTTTGATTCAATTTAGTTTAGATTTGAATTTGGTTCATATGAGTTCATTTAGGTCATATGGGCCAAGTTGACCAATTTGACCCATTTAACCTATTTGAGCTAGGTCATGGGTAGGTTTAGGATTAGTTAGCCATATGAAGTGGATTGGTATGTTTATTTCGAATCAATTTTGGTTAAGTTTGAATTTGTCTCAACATGACCCCTTTAGGTCCAGTTGGGTTCAAGGCCAATTAGGCTAAGTTAGGTCTAGTTGGCCAATTGAGGCTTTGGTCAAGTTCAACAAGTGATTTGGAATGAACTTGACCATTGGTTTCACTCAATTTGGCTTAGATCAAGTTTTGGCACATTTTGACTTTATGTCAAGTTGGGTCAACTTTGGTCAAGTGGCCAATTGGGCTACGTTAGGCTCAAATGTTGACTTGGTCAAGTTCAAACATAGGTCATGAATGAACTTAGATCAATGGTTTCAATCAATTTGGCCTATGGTGGATTTTGGCTAGGTTAGGTTTCATTTTGGCTTAGTGTTGACTTCGTCAACCCTAAGGTTTGACTTGGTTTGACCTAATTTTGGTGATTGATCATCTCATGATGATTGTTGATCATGATGAGAGGCATAGGTGAGTTTGATTCAATCCAATTTGGTTAGGATTAGAATTTGACACATAAGGGTACTTTAGGTCACTTTGGGTCAAGTGAGCCTAAGTGCTAAATGATAAAAGCTTGATTTGAGTTTGATTGAACTTGTATATGGACTTATGATTAAACTACAAATCCATTTGCAAGTTGTTTGAAATCAAATGGGTTTCGATTCATTTGACAATTTCATACACTAAACTAACCCTAAACCCTAAACCCTAAAATCAAAACCCTAAACCCTAAAGCCTAAATCCTAAACCTTAAACCCTAAACCCTAAACTAATCCTAAACACTAAGCTAACCCTAAACCCTAAACTTTAAAACCCTAAACCCTAAACCCTAAACCCTAAAGCCTAAACCCTAAACCCTAACCCTAAACCCTAAATCTTAACCCTAAACCACAAAACCAAAAAACCTAAACCCTCAACCCTCAACCGTAAACCCTATAAACTTAAAAACCTAAACTGAATAAAACATAAAAGTAAAATAAATAAATAAAACCTGAACAAATTAAAAACTAAATGTAAAATAAAAAAAATAAACCTAAAATAAAATAAAATAATAACTAAATAAAAACCTAAACCTAAAAGATAAACTTAAAAATAAATAAAAAATAAAACCTAAACCCTAAACTAAATAAAACCTAAATTAAAATAAAAATAAAATTAACAAAATATAATTAACCTAAACCAAAAAAAATAAACTAAACTAAAATAAATAAAACATAAACCTAAACCTAAAATAAACTAAACCTAAACCCTAAACTAAATAAAAAATAAACTAAAAATAAACCTAAACCTGACAAAAAAATAAAACCTAAAATAATAATTCTAAAATAAACCCTAAAACATAAACCTAAAAAAATAAAATAAAAGTCTAAACCTAAAAAAGAACCTAAACTAAAAAAATAAAATAAAAATAAAATTAAACTAAAAAATAAACATAAAACTAAAATAAATAAATAAAACCTAAACCTAAATAAAATAAAAAAGAAAATAAAATTAAAACCTAAATAAAAACCTATACCTATACCTAAAACTAAAATAAAATAAATTAATAAAAATAAATTATAATAAACTAAATAAAAGCCTAGACAAAACAAAAAAAATAAAATAAACCTAAGAATATAAAAACCTGAACTAATTAATAACTAAATGTAAAATAAAAAAATAAACCTAAAATAAAATAAAATAATAACTAAATAAAAACCTAAACCTAAAAGATAAACTTAAAAATAAATAAAAAAAAACCTAAACCCTAAACTAAATAAAACCTAAATTAAAATAAAAATAAAATTAACAAAATATAATTAACCTAAACAAAAAAAAAACTAAACTAAAATAAATAAAACATAAACCTAAGCCTAAAATAAACTAAACCTAAAGCCTAAACTAAATAAAAAAATAAACTAAAAATAAACCTAAACCTAGACTAAAAAATAAAACCTAAAAATAATTCTAAAATAAACCCCTAAAACATAAACCTAAAAAAATAAAATAAAAGTCTAAACCTAAAAAAGAACCTAAACCAAAAAAATAAATTAAAAATAAAACAAAACTAAAAAATAAACATAAACCTTAACCTAAACCAAAAACTTAACTAAAATAGAAAACCTAAACTTAAATAAATAAACCAAAAATAAATAAACCTAAAATAAATAAACCTAAAATAAATAAACCTAAAATAAGTAAACTAAAATAAATAAAAATAAAATAAAAAAATAAAAAATAAACTAAATAAACCTAAACCTATTAATTTACGTAATTTAAAAAAAAACCCTAAACCCAAAACCTTAAAACCTAAACCCTAAATCATAAATGCTAAACCATAAACCCTAAACCATAAACCTTAAAACTAACCCTAAACACTAAACCTAAAACTAAAAATAAAATCAAAATAAAACTCGACTAAAAAATAAACTTAAACCTAAACCTAAACCAAAAATAATAAAGTAAAATAAAAAACCTAAACTAAAATAAATAAACTAAACTAAATTAAAATAAAAAATAAATATAAATATAAATAGAAAATAAAATTAACTGAAATAAAAAAATAAACTAAATAAACAAAAGGAGAAATGTTGAATCTTAAACTTAAACCGTAAACATTAAATAAAAACCTAAACCCTAAACCTAAAACCTAAACCCTAAACACTAAACCCTAAACCCTAAAACCCTAAACCCTAAACCTTAAACCCTAAACCCTAAACCCTAAACCCTAAAACCCTAATCCCAAAACCCTAAACCCTAAAACCAAAACCCTAAATCCTAAACCCTAAACAATAAACCCTAAATCCTAAACCCAAAAAAAACCCTAAACTCTAAACCCTAAACCTTAAACCACAAAGCCTAAACCCTAAACTAACCATAAACCTTAAATCGTAAACCCAAAACCTTAAAAAGCTAAAAACTGAAACCTAAATGAAATACAACCTAAAAATAAAATAAATAAATAAACCTAAACCCTAAACCTTAAAAACTAAACCCTAAACCCTAAATCATAAACCTACAAACCTAACCCTAAACCCTAAAATTCCCTGAACCTTAAACCCTAAAACTAACGCTAAACCCTAAATCATAAACCTAAAAACCTAAACCCTAAACCCTAAAAGGCCCTAAACATTAAACCCTAAACTCAAAATCCTAAACAAAAATAAGATAAAATAAAAAACCTAAACCTTAAACCCTAAAAATACTAAACCCTAAACCTAAACCCTACACCCTAAACCCTAAACCCTAAAACTAACCCTAAACTCTAAATCCTAAACCTGCAACACTAAACCTACAACCTTAAATCATAAACTATAAAACCTAAATAATAATAAACTCTAAACCTTAAACCCTAAAACCTAAACCCTAAACCCTAAACCCTAAACCCTAAACCCTGAAAACCCTAAACCCTAAAGCCTAAAGATTCAACCCTAAACCCTAAACCCTAACCCTAAACCTTAAACTGTATAACCCTAAACCTTAAACTCTAAACCCTAAATAAAATAAAAATAAAAGAAAACTAAAGAATAAGCATAAAACTAAACCTAAACTTTAAAAATAAACTAAAATAAAAACCTAAACTAGAATTAATAAACCTAAAATAAATAAACTAAAGAAAATAAAAATAAAAAATAAATCTAAATAAAAATTAAAAATAAAATAAACTAAAATAAAAAAATAAATTCAATAAACATAAACCTACTGCTTACTTAAATTTTTTAAAAAATTAAACCGTAAACCCTAAAATAAACCGTAAAACCTAAACTTACAACCCTAAACCCTAAAAAACCCAAAGTTCTAAATCCAAAATAAAAAATGAAAAAAAAAACATAAACCCTAAATCCTAAACCCTAAACCCTAAACCCTAAACCCTAAACCCTAAAACTAACCCTAAACCCTAAAACCTACAACCCTAAACCCCAAACCCTAAACCCCAAACCCTAAACCAAAAACCCTAAACCCTAAGCCCAAAACCCTAAATACTAATCCCTAAAAGCCTAAAAACATAAACCTAAACTAAATAAAACCTAAAAGTAAAATAAATAAAAAAACCTAAACCTAAATAAAATAAAAACCTAAACTAAAACCTAAACCTAAAAATAAAATAAAATAAATAAAATAAAAACTAAACTAAAATAAAATAAATAAAAACTTAAACTAAACTAAAAAAATTTAAAGGTTAAATAAAATAAAACTAAACCTAAAATAAAATAAAATAAATCTAAAATAAAATAAAATAAAATAAAACTAAATAAAAGCCCAAAACCTAAAAAAATATACCTAAAATAATCTAAACCTAAAAATAAAAAATAATAAAAACCTAAAAAAAAAAAAATCCTAAACCTAAAATAAAATAAAATAAACCTAAGCCTAAACTAAAATAAATAAAACCTAAACTCTAAATAAAACAAAATAAACTAAAAGTAAACCTAAACTTAAACTAAAAAAATAAAACCCAAAAATAAACCTAAAACCTAAACCTAAAAAGACAGAATCAAAGCTGAAACCTAAACCTAAAAAAAAAAAAAACATAAACCTAAAAAATAAAATAAAAATAAAACTAAACTAAAAAATAAACGTAAACCTAAACTTAAACCTAAAAAATAAACTAAAATAAAAAACCTAAAATAAATAAACTAAACCAAATAAAAATAAAAATAAATTTAGATTAAAATAAAAAATAAAATAAACTAAAATAAGTAAAATAAAATAAACTAAATATACCTAAACTTACTAGTTTACTTAATTTAAAAAAAGTAAAATAATAAATAAATAAAACTCTAACCCAAAATCCTAACACTAACCCTAAACCCTAAACCTTAAACCCTAAACCCTAAACCATGAACCTTAAACCCTAAACCCTAAATCTTAAAACCCTACACCCTAAATGATAAACCCTAAACCCTAAGCTAACCCTAAACCCTGGACCATAAACCCTAAACCCTAAACCTTAAACCCCAAAAACCCTAAACCATAAAGCCTAAACACTAAACCCTAAACCCTAAATCCTAAACCTTAACCCTAAATCCTAAACCCTAAAACCTTAATCCTTAAACCCTAAACCCTAAAAAACCTGAAAACCTAAATCTAAATTAAATAAACTGTAAAAATCAAATAAATAAAAAACCTAAACATAAATAACATAATAAAATAAAATAAATTAAAAAATAAACAATAAATAAACCTAAACCTAAACTAAAAAATAAAACCTAAAAATAAACCTAAAATAAAAACTTAAAACTTAAACCTAACAAAATAAAGTAAAAACCTAAACCTAAACCTAAATAAAAAATAAAACCTAAACCTAAAAAACAAATAAAAATAAAACTCAACTAAAACATAAACATAAATCTAAACCTTAACTTAAAAACTAAACCAAATTAAAAAGCCTAAACTAAAATAAATAAACTTAAAACAAATAAACTAAACTAAATAAAAATAAAAAATAAACATAGACAAAAATAAAAAATAAAATAAACTAAAAAATAAAAAAAATTAACTAAATAAACTAAATAAACTAAACTATAAACTAATTATTTTAAAAATTCTAAACTAAACCCTAAACCTAAAACTAACCCTAAATCTTAAACCCTAACTAAATACTAAACCTACAACCCTAAAAAACCCTAAACCTTAAACCCTAAACCCTAAACCATAAACCTAAACCCTAAACCCTAATCCCTAATCCCTAAAAGTATAAACCCTAAAAACATAAAACCTTAAACCCTAAACCCTAAACCGTAAATCCTAGACCCTAAACCTTAAACCTTAACTCTAAACCCTAAACCCTAAACCACAAACCCTAAACCTAAACCTAAAGTAACTAAATAAATTAAAAAATAAACATAAACCCTAAAACCTAATAAACCTAAACTTAAACCCTAAGAATAACCTACAGAACACCAAAACCTAGATAGGAGGCTAAAATGGTTATCATAGTTATAGTGGAGAATCTATGGATCTGAGGTGGTGGTTATGGAGGCAGGAGATGGAGGTTATGTGGTGGAGGGAGAGATAATCGATGGTGGATCTCACTGAGAGGCGGGGTGGTTTTGATAACTAGAAAAAGAATAAATCTATAAAATTGTGTCTTTGGTCTAAATTTTTTATTTATGTCAAGTCATAAAATCTTGGTGTGTTACTTAGTTGATGAAATAAAAAAAGAAGAAATTTTGAATCTGAATTTGTTCTCTATTAAAATAAAATGAAACCAAAATCCCTAAACCCTAATCTAAAATGTGAACCCTAGACCTAAAACCTAAACAGTCAACCCTAAACCTTAAACTTTAAACCCTTAAAACCATAAACCTTAAGCCTTAAACCATAAATCATAAACCCTAAAACCCTAAACACTAAACCCTAAATCCTAAAATTGAAACCCTAAACCTTAAACCCTCAACTAACCCTAAACCCTAAACCTAAACCTAAACCTAAAATAAACTAAGCATAAACCTAAACCTAGACTAAATAAAATAAAATAAACTAAAAATGAACCTAAACCTAAATTAAAAAAATACCTAAAAATAAACTTATAACCTAAACCTAAGAAAATAAAATAGAAATCTAAACCTTAACCTAAAAATAAAAAAACCTAAACATAAAAAAATAAAATAAAAATAAAACTAAATTAAAAAATTAACCTAATCTAAAAAAACCTAAAAAAATAAAAACTAAAAAAAATAATATAAAATAAATAAATAAAAAATAAATAAAAATAAAAAATAAACTAAATAAACATTAACCTACAAGTTTACTTAATTATTAAAAAATATAAAATATAAAAAAACCCTAAACCCTAAACCCTAAACCTTAAACCTACAACCCTAAAACCTAATCCTAAACCCTAAAACCCTAAACCCTAAACCCTAAACCCTAAACCCTAAACCCTAAACCATAAAACCTATAACCTAAAAATAAACTAAATAAAAACCTAAACCTAAAAAATAAAGATACAAATAAATAAAAAATAAAACTTAAACCCTAAATTAAAAAAAAAAAACTAAACTTAAAATAAACAAAATAAAATAAACATAAACTAAAATAAATAAAACCTAAACGTAAACCTAAAATAAACTAAACCTAAACCCTAAGCTGAATAAAATAAAATAAACTAAAAGTAAACCTAAACCTAAACTAAAAAATAAAACCTAAAAATAAACTCAAAATGAAAACCTAAAACCTAAACCTTAAAAAATAAAGTAAAAACCTAAACCTAAACCTAAAAATAAAAAATAAAACCTAAACCTACAAAAATAAAATAAAATAAAACTAAACTAAAATATAAACAAAAACCTACAAAATAAACTATAATAAATAATTTGAAAATAAATAAACCAAACTAAATAAAACTAAAAATAAACCTAAATTAAAATAAAAATAAAAGTAAACTAAATAAGCATAAACCCATCGGCTAATTAAAATTTTTTTAAAAAAAAAACCCTAAACCCTAAATCTAACCTTAAACCCTAAATCGTAAACCTACAACACTAAACCTATAACTCTAAACCCTAAACCCTAAACAACCGTAAACCCTAAACCCTATACCCTATACCCTAAACCCTAACCCTAAATCCTAAACCCTAAAAGCATAAACCCTAAAACCCTAAACCCTAAACCCTAAACCCTAAACCCTAAACCCTAAACCCTAAACCCCAAACCCTAAACCTAAACCTAAAGTAACTGAACAAATTAAAATATAAACTTAAACCCTAGAAGATAATAAACCTAAACCTAAACCTAAACCCTAATAATGGGAAGAACCTTGATGACAGGAACATCATCGTTAATTAGGGGCCTAGATCTTGGGTGGAGGCTGAGGCGATGGTTATCAATGGTGGTGGGGATCTAGAGGTGGATATTGAGGTGGTGGTCGAAGAAGTGGAGGTTTTGGAAGCGGGAGCAGCGACGGAGGTTATAGTTATGGTGGTAGTGGAGGGAGAGATCGAGGATATGATGGTGGATCCCGCTACTTGAGAGATCGGGGTGGTTCTGATGGGAACTGATAAAATTGAAGAAAGGCTGATCTGATCTATTGCTTATGGAACTATGTCTTTATAGAAGAGACGATTTTAATTAACTAGGGATTTTGAATTCCTCTATGCGTGCTCATTTTTTATCTATATCATTGCTTGTGTCATAGAAAACTTAGTGTGTTACTTAGTTGATGAAATAAAAAATAAGATATGTTGAATCTGAAGTTATTCTCTATTAAAAAAAACCAAAAATCGTAAGCCATAAACTAAACCTTGAACCATAGACCAAAAACCTAAACCCTAAAAACCCTAAACCCTAAACCATAAAACCTATAAATAAAATAAATAAAAAACTTAAACCTAAAAAAAATAAAAAATAAAAAAATTTAAAACCAAAATTAAAACCTAATCCTAAACCTAAACCTAACCCTAAACCTAAAAAGAAAATAAAATAAAAAATAAAACTAAACTAAAATAAAATAAAAAAATTCTAAACTAAACTAAAAAAATAAAAAACCTAAATAAAATAAAAACTAAACCTAAAATAAAAATAAAATAAACCTTAAATAAAATAAAATAAAATAAAATTAAAACAAAATTAAAACATAAATCTAAAAAATAAACCTAAGAATAAAACCTAAAAATGAATAGACAATGAAACCTATATCCTAAACTAAAAAACAAAACCTAAACTTAGAATAGAAATAAAATAAACCTAAACCTAAACAAAAATAAACTATACTAAAATAAATAAAACCAAAATCTAAACCTAAACCATAAATAAAATAAAATAAACTAAAAGTAGACCTAAACTAAACAAAAAATTAAAACCTAAAACCTAACCCTAAAAAAAAAATTGAAACCTAAACTTGGAAATAAAAAGTAAAACCTAAATTGAAAAAATAAAAGAAAAATAAAACTAAACTAAAAAATAAACCTAAACCTAAACCTGAACCTAAAAAATAAACTAAAATAAAAAACCTAAACAAATTAAATAAACTAAACTAAAGAAAAATAAAAATAAATCGAAACAAAAATTTAAAATAAATTAAATTAAAATAAATAAAGATTAAACTAAATAAACTTAAACCTACAAATTTATTAAATTTTAAAAAATAAAAAAATAAAAAAAATTAAAAAAACCTTAACCCAAAACCCTAAACCCTAAATCTAACCCTAAACCAAAAACGCTGAACCCTAAACCATAAACACTAAAGCTTAAAACCCTAATCCCTAAACCTTAAACCTTAAAATAACCTTAAGCATTAAACCCTAAAAACTCTAAAGCCTAAACACTAAACTCTAAACTCTAAACCCTAATCCTAAACCCTAAACCATAAAACTCTAAACCCTAAAATCCTAATCCCTAAAAACCTAAAAATATAAACCTAAATTAAAACTAAAAAAAACTTAAAAATAAAATAAATAAATAAACTTAAACCTAAATAAAAAAATAAAATAAAATAAAAAATAAACTAAAAATAAACCTAAACCTAAAGTAAAAAATAAAACCTAAAAATAAACCTAAAATAGAAACATAAATCTTAAACATAACAAAATAAAATAAAATCCTAAACCTAAACCTAAAAATAAAAAATAAAACCTAAAACTAAAAAACAAAATAAAAATAAAACTCAACTAAATAATAAACGTAAACCTAAAAAGTAAATGAATATAAAAGACCTAAACTAAAATAAATAAACCTAAAATAAATAAACTAAACTAAATAACAAAAATAAACCTAAATAAAAATATAAAATAAAATAAACAAAAACAAATAAACAAATAAACTAAATAAACTAAACCTACTGATTAACTTAATTTTTTTATTTTAAAAAAATTCTCCTAATCCCTAAACCCTAAACCCTAAACCTACAACCCTAAAAAACCCTAAACCCTAAATGCTAAAAGCATAAACACTTAAAGCATAAAACCCTAAACCCTAAACCTTAAACTCTAAAACCTAACCCTCAACCCCAAACCCTAAACCTAAACATAAAGTAACCAAATAAATCTAAAAATGAACCTAAACCCTAAAACCTCATAAACCTAAACCTAAACTTAAACCCTAAGAATGAACAAAACCTTGATGGTAGGAACATCACCGTCAACGAGGCTCAGTCTAGATCTGGTGGTGGAGGTAAAGGTGGAGGTGGTGATTATTGTAGTGGTGGTGGGGGATCTGGAGGTTATGTTGGATATGGAGGTGGTAGTAGGAGCATTCATGATTATGGAGACAAGATGAGAGATGGAGGTTACAGTCGTGGTGGCGGAAGAGGGAGAGATCGTGTATGATGGTGGATCCTGCTACTCTAGAGGCCGAGGTGGTTCTGATGGGAACTAGAGAAACTGAAGAACAGTTGATCCGATCTATTGCTTATAGAACTATGTCTTTATAGTAGAGACTATTTTAGTTATGTATGGTTTTTGATTTGCTCTATGCATGCTCATATTTTATCTATGTCGTCGCTTGTGTCTTAAAAAACTTGGTGTGTTATTTGGTTGATGAAACCAAAAAGAAGAAATGTTAAATTTGAATTTGTTCTCTGTTAAAAAAAAACTTTGAACCCTAAACCATAAGCCCTAAAGCCTAAACCTTGAACCCTAAACTATCCTCAAACCCTAACCTAACCCTAATCCTTAAACCCTCAAAACCCTAAACCTTAAAGCCTAAACTCTAAACCCTAAACCCTAAACCCTAAACCCTAAACCCTAACTCTAAACCTTAAAACCTATGTCTTTACAATAGAGACGGTTCAAGTTATCAAGGATTTTTTATTTGCTCTATGCGTGCTCATTTCTTATCTATGTCATCGTTTGTATCTTAGAAACCTTATTATGTTATTTGGTTGATGAAATCAAAAAGAAAAAATGCTAATTCTAAATTTATTCTCTGTTAAAAAAAGCCTTAAATCCTAAACCCTAAAACTTAAACTAAAACTTATACCTAAACCTAAACCCTAAACCCTAAATCCTAAAAAACCCTAAACCTTAAACCTTAATCCCTAAACCCTAAACCAAAAACATTAACCCTAAACCCTAAACCCTAAAAGCATAAACCCTAAAACCTTAAGCCCTAAACCTTAAACCTTAAACCTTAAATCCTAAACCCTAAATCATAACCCTAAACCCTAAAACATAAACCCCAAACCTTAAATTTAAACCTAAAGTAACTAAATAAATTAAAAAATAAACCTAGACCCTAAAACTTAATAAACCTAAACGTATACCAAACCCTAAACTTATACTTGAGAACTAAGGGTCGTTCTAATGGGAACTAGAGAAACTGAAGAACGGCCAATCTGATCTGCTGCTTACGAAATTATGTCTTTATAGTAGAGACGGTTCTAGTTATCTAAAGTTTTTGATTTGCTCTATGCATGCTCATTTTTGATCTATGTCATCACTTGTCTTAGAAAACTTCGTGTGTTATTTGTTTGATGAAATTAAAAAGAAGAAATGTTGAATATGAGTTTATTCTCTATTAAAAAAAACTTGAAACTCTGAACCCTAAATCGTAAACTAAAACTTATACCCTAAACCCTAAACCCTAAAAGACCTTAAACCCTAAACCATAAACTTTAAACCCTAAACCCTATATCTAAACCTAAATTAACTAAATAAATAGAAAAATAAACATTAACCCTAAAACCTAATAAACCTAAACTTAAACCTAAACCCTAAGAATGGACATAACCATGACGGAAGGAAAATCACTGTCAACCAGGCTCAGTCTAGATCTGGCGGTGGAGGTGAAGGTGGAGGTGGTTGTCATCACAGTGGTAGTGGGGGATCTAGAGGTGCTGGTAGATATAGAGGTGGTGGTCAGAGCAGTGGTATTCATGGAAGTAGGAGGACCGACAGAGGTTATAGTTGTGGTAGTGGCGGAGGGAGAGATCGGGGATATGACAGTGTATCCCGCTACTCGAGAGGTCTTGGTGGTTCTGATGGGAACTGGAAAAATTGAAGAACGATAGATCCGATTTACTACTTATGTAATTGTGTCTTTATTGGAGAGAGTTCTAGTTATCTATGGTTTTTGATTTGCTATATTCGTGCTCATTTTTGATCTGTCATCGCTTTTGTCTTAGAAAACTTGATGTGTTGCTTAGTTGATGAAATTGAAAAGAACAAAATGTTGAATCTGAATTTATTCTCTATTAAAAAAAAGTAAAAACCCTAAACCCTAAATTTGAACTAAAACCTAAACCCTAAACCTTAATCCTAATCCCTAAAATCCCTAAACCCTAAACCTTAAAACCTAAACCCTAAACCATAAACCATAAAACTTGAAACCCTAAACCCTAAACCCTAAACCCTAAACTTTAAACCTTAAAACCTACAACCCTAAACACTAAACCCAAAACCCTAAACCCTGAAAACTTAAAAAAAATACACATAATAATAAAATATATAAAAAAACCAAACCTAAATAAAATAAAAAGATAAAATAAAATAAAACCTAAACTAAAACATAAAACCTAAACATAAAGAAATAAAATAAAATAAAAATAAACTAAAATAAATACAAACCTAAACTAAACTAAAAATAAAATAAACTAATAAAAACTAAATAAAATAAAACTAAATAAATAAATAAAATAAAAAAAAAAAATAAAACTAAATAAAACCTTAACCTAAAAAAAAAATAAACCTAAAATAAATAAAAAATAAACCTAACCTAAACTAAAAAAAACCTAAACCTAAAATAAAAATAAAATAAACAAAATAAAATAAACCTAAACTTAAACCAAAATAAACTAAATTAAAATAAATACAACCTAAACCTAAACCTAAAAATAAACCTAAACTAAATAAAATAAAATAAACTAAAAATATACCTAAACCTAAACTAAAAAGAAAACCTAAAACCTAAACCATAAAAAAAAATAAAATAAAACCTAAACCTAAACTAATAAAAAAAATAAAACATAAAAAAAAACTAAAAAATAAAAATAAACTAAACTAAAAAATAAAATAAACTAAACCTAAACTTAAAAATAAATAAAATAAAAAACCTAAATAAAATTAATAAATCTAAATTAAATAAACTAAAAATAAAAATAAAAAATAAACCTAAATAACAAAATAATAAAAATAAAATAAAAATAAAAAACTAAATAATAAAATAAATAAATAAACCTAAACTAACTAAAATAAAATAAAACCTAAACCCTAAAATAAATAACTAAACCTAAAATAAATAAATAAAAAAATAAATAAAATAAACTAATCCTAAACTAAACCTAAACTAAAACTAAACAACCTAAACCCTAAACTAACTAAACCCTAAAACCTAAACCTAAAACCCTAAATAAACTAACCTAAACCTAAATAAAACTAAAACTAAATCTAAACCCTAAACCCTAAACCTAAATTAAAAAACCTAAACCTAAATAAACCTAAACTAAAAACCCTAAATAACTAAACCCTAAACCTAAACTAAAACCCAAAACCTAAACAAACCTAAACCCTAAACCCTAAACCTAAAACCTAATAACCCTAAACCCAAACTAAAAAAACTAAACCCTAAACTAAACCTAAACCCTAAGAATAGAACCTAGACAAGATCAAACCCAATCTAGAAGGTGGAGGATGAAGTGGTGGTGGGGATCTAGTGAGTGGATATGAAGGTGGTCTGAGTGGTGAATAAGGAGCTAAGGAAGGTTAAAATGGTGGTGGAGATCGGATATGATGATCCTACTCAGAGGGTGGTTCCAATGGAACTAAAGAAACCAAGAAGATTGATTGATCTCCATCTTATGGAAAACTAGAGAAACCATGGTGGATCCTAAACTAAAACCTAAATCATAAACATTAAAACCCTAAAAAAACTCAAAACCCTAAACCCTAAACTCTAAACCCTAAACTCTAAACCCTAAACCCTAAATTCTAAACCCTAAAACCCTAAACCTAAAACCCTAAACCCTAAAACCTAAACCTTAAACCTTAAATCCTAAACCCTAAATCCTAAACCCAAATTACCCTAACCCTAAACCCTAAACCCTAAACCTTAAACTAACCCTAAATCATAAACCCTAAACCCTAAACCTTAAATAAAGATGTCATTAGAGATCTAAAGAATGACCTAATCCTAACATAGTTATGGTAGATAAAAAATGTCTTCAAGAGACTTTCCTAAACTATATATTTGAATACCCTAACCCAAAATCATATTATAATACCATATATTATAGTATAATGTAGCATCATATATTTGAGGTGTAATTATGTGTTTTGGATGTTATAAGATTTTGAAATGTTTTAGTATATTATGGTATGTGCCTATCTATATTAATATAAATTATAAAATATTGATTTAATAAATTAGATGAAATTTATTAAATTTGAAGTGGATATTAGTTAAAGGTGTGCTACCACTTGTAGTCTAAAAGTAAGATTTTATTCAAAATAAATATTATATGTTGTAGCATAGTATAGCATCATATGATAAATATATTATTCTGCATTTTAAATTCTTTAGTATTTTACAATCATGTAAGCCTACACTAACATTATTTATAAAAATGTTGATTTAGAATTTAAAATGGTGGAATTTGGCCAAATCATAATAGGAAGCATGGCATCATAATATATTATTTCAATTTAAAATATGTAAGTGATATGATTAAAATATATAATTTTTATTGTTTAGACTAATTTATGATTTTTTATCTTAAGCAATCCCTTGTGATGTGATATCATATAATATAATATAATATGTTATAGTGTATTATAATATAGATGCCATAACATAGTGTAGCATCATGGATTATAACATACCATTGTGTATTACTACTTATTGTTTAGCATATTTTAGTTTGTGATAGAATGATATAGTAGAGTTTGTAATGGAATGATTCATAAACATACTGATTTATAGGCTGATATGATGGGATTTTGACAAATTTAAGGTAAGGTTTAGGGAACATCATTAGGGGCGTGCTTTGTTGTCTCATTTAATCAAAATAATGGAATTTTGCATCCAAAATAATTGTTCATTTTTCAACCAAATTTTTTGCTTAAAGTGATTCTTTAAGGTGTAATGTAAGATAATATATTATATGAAAGCATATTAAAATATAATGTACATAACAATATAACTTCACATATATATGAATGTGGTGGTGTGTTACTAAATGTTATTGTACATTTTAGTATGTTTTACTTTGTTATAACACATTACATCAAAACTCAAAAATGTTAATTTAAGGTTAAGATGGAAGAATTTAGCCAAATTCATGGCACACACCAAGAAGCAACACCAAAATTATGCTATTTTGTAATTTCTAATAATAAAATAACATTTTACATCCAAAATGAACATTATTCATATTTTGAGAAAATTTGTTATTTGTTCCTTTAAGTGATTCTAATGAGGTGTAATGTTAGACAATATATTATATTATAACAAATTATAATATAACATCATATATTATAATATAATATTGTGTTAATTCACACTATAATATGTTTAGGATATTGTATAATTAGTTTGAGCTTGCACCATCACAAATCATAAAATGTTGATTATAATGTTAAGATGATAATTTGAATGAATACATTGTTAGGCTTTTGGTTGAAGGTTTTAAAGTTAATAAGATAAGAAATAAGATTTGATGAGAATTCCATGTCAACATGGTGGGGAGATCTAGGGATCTCACATGCATTGGACATGACATGTGAGGGGTCTGTTGAGGCATTGAAGAAAAATTTGCTAGGATAAGGTTTGAATTTGATTTGATTATATATGGAAAGAAGATCCCGGGGATAAGAATCTTTAATAATCGTGGGATTAAGATTGAATCAACTTTAATTTGTTTGTTTTAATTGATGTGGAGGCATCTGCTAGAGATATG
This sequence comes from Cymbidium sinense, assembly GCA_021442155.1. Lineage (NCBI taxonomy): Eukaryota > Viridiplantae > Streptophyta > Magnoliopsida > Asparagales > Orchidaceae > Cymbidium > Cymbidium sinense. The sequence continues at coordinate 114,297 of JAKCPB010000086.1, read as the reverse complement.
GGCTCGAGTCCATGGGGATGGGTATATGGCCCTTCCATAGGGAAGCATGTCAACCATCTAGGGATCGGGATTTGAGTTTGATTTCATAGATTTTTTTGGGGATGTATTATTGGGAATAAGAGTTTGGTTGGATTTCTTTGATTTACTCTACCGGGAGTTGGTTTAATTTGGCCCACTTTGGAGGTTAGTTTTGAATTTGATTTATTTGCTTGACATATTTATATATGATTTAGGGCTCCACTGGTGAGAAGGGTGTGATTTAACTCTATTGGAGAAAATTAAATTGGGTTTAATTTAATTTGAGTTATTGTATGGACCTTATCGATGTACAATTGACCCACTGAGAAGGAGCTATATTAGCCTTGACCATCCTCAGGTTTACAAATCCAAAGGGATAGTCTACCAGGTAGAGCTAGCCAACCAAGTGGTTGCCTTTGTGTGTAATGGTTGCTGGAAGAAGGCATAGCAGACTTACATCTTCTAAAGTGAGGAACAACCGCTGTGACATGTTGGATGCACAACAAATCAAACTCGACCTAGGCGACTACCGAAAGTGAATGTCAGGGACTTATGTCAACTCAAAAGTAGTCATATTAATTTTATCTTAATTTCATGTGATTTGATATGGTTTGTTTAGTGTTGATTCAAATTGAGGGCATATCCACTGGGATGTGAGCTCAATAAAAATTTGATAGATTTAATTTATGGACCATGTCAATGTGTGATGGACCAGAGAAGGGGCTATATTTCGTCCTATCCCAAATTTACAAATCCAAAGGGATATCACATGGGTAGAGCTAGCCAAACTAAGGGGTTGCCTTGTGCAACGACTGTGCTAGGAAGAAGGTATAGCACTTACATCTTCTAAAGAAGGGAACAACAAGTGACCTGGTAGCACAACAAATTAACCCGACTTAGCAACTACTAAGTGAATGGGGAACTTATATCAACTCAAGAGTAGTCATGATTCCTATAGGGAGTTTGACATTTCTAAAGATGGATGTCGCTTGGGAAAAGGGCTAGAGTGTCCTCCTAATCCATAAGTGAATATATATTTTGTTTATATGTTTGTGTGGACCTTATTGGTGCGATGGGACCACACCGAGAAGGGCTATGTCGGACTTGACTTATCTCATTTATCGGACCAAGGGAGAATTTGCACATCCATAGTTGGATTCTCCAACTGGGTGGTTACTAGAAAGGGGAACGATCCAATTAGTAACTGGGTAGCATCTAAATGGGGTCACAAAGGATGTGATCCAAATATAATGTCCCAAGAGGTTTTGTTATCAGCCCCAAAAGAAAGCTTATAGGTGTATGGTGGGCTACTCAATGAGAAAGCATAGCTCACTTACATCTACCATGAGTGGTGTATCCTAAGGTTCGAGAACCAACCAACCGAAGGTGTATCCATCAGCATGAGTGTTGTATCTTTCAGCATAATGAGAACCAACCAACCTATGGTGCCCGTCGGTGTCCAACGATCAATCTGAAAAGAAAGTGTGTAAGCTTACAACTTTCCAAGTAGAATTTATCATCGGGATTGTCTATCATTGATGGGGCAGATGCTATCTGACCTAAAGTGACTACTTCGCTGGAGCCAGGAAGGACTGACCTACTAAACTTGAAGCAGTCAGGAGGGAAGGAGCCACTAGGGGACTTATCCTGAACCTCAAATATACTTGACCCAGTTAGTGAACAAAGGTTAATCCAAGAAGAAAGTATAGCAGATTGAACATCCTCTTAAACAAAGCCAACATGAGGTAGCTTACCACCAAAGAAGGCCTACCAAACTAACAAGGTGCTCCAATGGTGGCCAAGTAAGGAAGGAAAGAGTACTTACATCCTCCAAAGAAAGAAGACCAATCGGGTGACACAATAGGTAGCATATTAGCCCTGACCTAGAGCAACTATTGAGTGCGCAGTATTATCTCAACTCAAAGTAGCCGAGATAAAAAAGATATGTGTTTTTTTATATGTTTATGTATTTGTGTTTGTGTTGTCAATGAAGATATGCCTCTGGGTTCCTTACACCTACTAAACACATCGATTCACAAATAAGAATACTTTCAACATGGAAGAGATTGAATTCAAAATGGAATTTTCATTAATGATAATTATTTTCCAACATGATTTATATTATTTCTTTAAGTAGAGCCCATTGATTGGATGCATTGGGTGATTTCCCTTATGAATAATATGATGATAAGATCCTCCTGTAGGCCTTCTCTATGGAAAAAAGAGCCTTCTCAAGTTCAAACTTGCCTCCCATCTACCAGTGGGTAACAATCCTCTCCTAAAACTAAAATAAGCTCTCCTACTTGAAAAGATCTAGGATGGACCAACTTATTGTGAGCTTGAATCATTTTAGCTTTATGCAACTTGAGGTTTTGGCGTGCCCACAGGTGTCTCTCCTCCAAACCTTCGAACTCTTTTAACCCAACTTAGCATTTTTCTCTATTATGATCTTGCTGCCCACAGTTATCCTTAGTGATGGGAGTTGAACTTCTAATAGTAGAACGGCTTGGGACCCATACACAAGGAGAAAGGAGTAGAGATTGGAGTTCTATTGGTGAGGTAGCCCACAAGGCTTCAACTAACTATGCCACTATTGTCAAGTGTCTTCTTCAAGATTTGGATGAGAGTTGTTAAAGATTTTTGCTAAGCCATTCACCCTTGGGCAGTTGAAGGTAGAATATCTCTAATTAGTGCGGTGTCTCTGGAAAAATTTATTGATCTCGGTGCTCTTGAATGTAATAACATTATCAAAAATAATTCATCAAGGTGCTCCGAACCAATATACGATATGGATCCTAAAAAATTGGAGCACATGCTAAGTATGACCTCTTTGAGTAGAATCTCACCCATTTGGAAAGTAGTCAGAGCTAAAGATGAACCGATGACTGGAAGAAGGAGGATCAATCGAACCTATGTCGTCACTCAATGGCCAAGGAGATGTAGGATGTAGAATATTGGGTAGGACCACACCATGTATTTGACAATGGTGGCACAACCTAGCTATATCTTTGCAATCTCTAATCATCGATGACTAGTAGTATCCTAGTCTCTTAATCTTGGCTTTCATCTTAAGACTGACACATAATCTAATGTACCTCACATAATCTTACGTGATTCATGTTTTTCTAAATAATGTAACAACATATGATCGAAAGACCGTCGATATAAGACATCATCCATAAGAGTATAGGAAAGTGTTTTCTGTTGCATCTGATGGGCTTGAGACTTCTCTTGAGGTAGTTTTTCTCTATTTAGGTAATCCATGAATGGTTGCCTCAATCTAACTCCTCATCCTTGGAAATGGCAACCTCCCTTCAAGAGAGTACTTTTGATGAGTTCATTTTAGATTTTTTTTTAATGGACTCATCCTCTAAACATGCCAACTCCTTGGCAAGCTTGGCTAAAGCATACGCTATGTTTCTCTCCTAAGAATCTTATAAATCATAACCTCTCGGATTTGGGCCAAGAACTCCATGGTGTAGTTTTGGTAGTTATGGAGCTTGGGCTTTATAACCTTATAAGACCTAGCAATTTGGTTGATAACTAGCTGAGAATCCCCGAATATGTTGATGTTTTGGATGCTTAGAGTAATGACTAACTCTAGACTGGCAATCAAAGCTTCATATTTAGCATCATTATTGGTGCAAGGATTGGACATATGATATGAGAATCTCATCACATCATGGTTAAGAGAACTATTCTTACCCCTCTTTCGAATAGTAGATTGTGGTTCTTCTCTTTGAGAGAAGCACATCAAAGTACATCTCCTAGCAAGAATTCTAGTATCCCAAGTTCATAATTTATTCAGGGAGATCATCACTAAGTGAGAGTCAGAAGTGGGTGTGCTAATAAGAAATTGCTGCTTGTCCTTTCACACATGGTAAAGTAATGTCAAACTGAGAGGATCATGGACCGCCATGCCAACCATCCGATAACATCCATGTAATGAGATACTATAGTGGATTGATCTTAGAGATTAAGTTCACCTTATGAGAAGCATGTTGTGTTGTAGCTTTGGGATGCAAAGATTAAAGCAAGGTTTCAATGGGTGGATAATTAGCCTGAAGGATTAGACAATGGCTATGGTAGTAGAGCACATTTTTCCTTCATCATTTCCAACAAAGCACCAAGGGAGTCATCTAACAAGATAAAGTAAGTGGCTTGCTGATAGGAGTGCTAGAATTGATGACATTATTAGGTAATGCTTAATGTCTTTGAAGACATGGTCACACTTGTCACCCCACTTAAACTTGGCAACCTTTTTGATAAGTGCTAAGAATGGATGAAATCGATAAGTTGGATATAAAGTGTCTTAGATATGCCAACCACCATTGGAATAAATTGAGTTAAAGTTTTATGGGTGGCATTTCTAATATCACCTTGATCTTCTCTGATCAATTTTGATTCCTTGGTGCAAACAATAAACCCAAAGGAATTTTCTTGAAGCTACTCAATGCACACTTCTGGTTCATTTTGAGGTTAAATTGTTTTTAACTATTCAAAACTACTCTCAAGTCAAAGAGATGGTCTTCCTTTTCTCTTTTGACCAGAGATCATCGACATAGCAAACTTGATGATGAATGAGTTCATCAAGATTTGAGTCATATGTAGTAGCAGAATATTTTAAAAAGGCATGACCTTATAACAATAGATTTGATGGTTCTAAAAGTAGTGTTTCTTTCATCTGGGTCCATCTTTATTGTGTTATATCTAGATGAGCCATCCATGAAAGAGAAGACTATATGAGATGAGGCAATGTCTACCATTAGCTTCGAGATTAGTAGTGGAAACTCATCATTTTGGACATGCCTTATTTAAATCCATAAAATTGATGCATATGTGAATTTGGTCATTCTTTTCTTAACTAGGATGATGCCTAACCGTAGGTATTTTTTCTTGATGAAGCCAACATCAATTAGTTTTTGACTTCAAAAAATGACTTGTTATTCTATGTCTAATCACATGCCTAGGAGCTTGTAAGGGTTAGGTTAGCAGTAGGCTCTATTTCTAGTTTATGGACCACTACATCAAGAGCCAATCCAGGAATCTCATCATAACTCCATGCAAAGCAATCTTTAAACTCAGTCAATAGCCCAACTAAGTCATTGGTTTCAATTTCATTCAATAAAGAACTGATTTATGTGGAGCGTGGATCTTCTTTAGTTCCTAAGTTGATTTGCCTGAGCTCAACAATGGTTGACTTGATCTCTTCTTCAAACTCGTAGTGCATCTTTGACTTCAAAATCATCCGATCATCCAAGTTTCTAAGTATAGCTCCTCATAAGAGTTAATGTGATTTGAAAAGAACCTATCAGATTCCAAATGATTGGTGATTACTAAGTAGTAATCATCATCATTAACTAGACCCACTGTATTGAATCCTAATCCTAGTCTTGATTGACAGCTCATGCATTTATTCTTTTCTATTCTTTTAAAGTAGTCTGACCTATGCTTTGACCAAGTATGTGGGATTAACCCTTTCTTTGCTAAATTATGAACACAAGGCAAGTACCAATCAAAAGGTAATTCTATTAAATCTTTATATGAATCATCCTCAAGTTCTACATCAACTTCTTGACTTGAGGATGATGCTAAAGAACCTCTCAAGTCTTCACGTATGGATCTGGGCTTCTTAACTACCAAACCCTCGCCTTTTGAGAGGAAAGTGGGTTAGAGCTAAGGTTCCCAACCGATGCCTAACTTTCACATATAGACTTGGGATACACTTATGCTTTTCTTTGGAGCCCGGTCATCATCGCTATTTGGCTCATGTGTCAATTTAATACTACCATATAAGACTCATCCTATGAACTAGATTCTAAGTCTATATGGATAAGTGTGTACTCGGTATGGACATATCTTCTATTGGTGGCCAATAAGAGGTTTTCCCTAGACCTCTAAACTGGCCTCTTTCTCTACCTAGTGGAGGTCAGGTCATCCTACCCATATGTTCGAATAAGGGAATAAACTGTGGGTTGAATCTAATGTCAGGCTCCACTTCCTCCTCCAAGTCTATTTTTGCTCTCTTTTATCATCTTTTATTTTCTTTCTTTTCTTTTTTCTCTTTCTTTTTTTTTTTTTTTTTATTTTAAACTTTAGCCAAGTTCATGAGAATAGACTTGTTGATTTTGAGGGAGGTAGTAAGCCCCATCCTCATATATACTGACCTTGTGAACTGTAAATGGCTTGAGATCTCCTTTGACACAGTAGATGATCCCACCTCTCATGAACTTCATACACTGATGTAGAAAGGATAGAACTATGTTGTTCTCATGTATCCATGGCCTCCCAAGAAAAGTGTTGGAAGATGTATCTAAGTCTATAATGTGAAACTTGGCTTTGATCTTCTAATCATCTATCTCAAAGGGCAACACTATGGAGCCTAAGGCCTGTTGACCTCAATTTTGGAGTGTGGATTAAATCTTCCCATCTTAGACTCTAGACTTCCCTCAGACATTTCTAACTAAACACTTCCTAAGTCAAAGACTTAAACTTGTAGACAAACAATTAATAACTTAAAATTAGATAGTCTAAAAATTACTTAATATTTAACCATAGACTTAATAAGGATTTTATGCCTTAGGTATTAGGATAACTAAACTACCCTACAACCCAAATCCAATCCATGTTCACTTTCTCAAACCAAACCTCAAATTCAGTTCAAGCATCAAATTTAAATCCAAATCCAAATTCAAATTAACCAAATGAAAGCATGATCAAATCCAAACTTGAAACCCTTCTAAGCCATATGACCTATCCCATGGACTTAGCCAAATCTTAATCCAAAATTCAAAGTCAATTGATTTTCTCATAATCAATTTATATCTTCAATCATCTTTCTAAATATAAATCAAATCTACATTCAAATGATCAAAACTAAATCAAACTAAATCAAATTAAATCAAACCCTTCCTAAGCCATATGACCTATCCCATGGACTTAGCCAAATCTTAATCCAAATTAAGTCAAACTCAATTGATTGTCTCACAAATCAATCATATTTTCAGTCATCTTCATAAATTTAAATGATATATACATTTAAATTATTAAATTTAAATCAAACCAAATCAAAATCCAAACCTAAGCCACATGACCCTACTCCATGGACTTAGCCAAATTCTGTCATTAAAAAAACCCAAATTCAACTGATTTTCTCATGAATCAATCATACCTTCAATCATATTCACAAATATAAATGAAATCTACAATCTTCAAAGCCAAAAAAATCAACCCAAGTCAAACCCAACTTAACCCTTTTGACTTGAAATGTTCAAATGAACCAAAACCCATTTGAACTGTTAATTGCAATTGAATTTATATATCAATCCCAAATCCATATATAAACTCAACTAAATCAAACTCAACCCAAAATCAAGCCAACTAAACCCAATTGGTCCACTTGACCCAAAGTGGCCAATTTGACCTATTTGAGCCAAGTTCCTACCCAAATTTGATTGAACCAAGCCCATCAAAACCTCCCATCATGATTATTGATCACCTAGGTTGATCAATTCACAAATTAGTCAAACCAAGTCAACTTGGTCATTTGACAAGTCAACCCCTTAACCCATATGAACCCAAACTAGCCAAATTGCAACCTAAGCCAAATCCCTTGAAACCAATGATTCATACCAAATCAAAAATAATATTTGAATATGACTTGACCTTCAATTGAGTCAAACCAAACCCAATTGGCCCTCTTGACCAAAGTAGACCCAAATTGACCAAAAAAAATTTGGGTATAAACCAAATTGATTGCAACTAATAGTTAAACTTCATTCCAAATTGATTGTTGAACTTGACCAAAGCCATGATTGGACCCAATTGAATCCAATTAACCTACTTAGCCAAAATTGATTGAAAGGTTCAAGTTGGCCTAAATCAAAACCAAATCCAAATTAATTGAAACCAAAGCCTACAATCATCTTCAAATGGTCAACTAAACCCAAACTAACACCCAACCCAAGCAATTTTGTCTAATTTGGTCACATTAGTCAACTTAACCCATTTGACCCAAATGAATTCAAATGAGCTAAACTAAAATGTAAGCCAAACTAAACCAAACCAATTAAACCATATCTCAAATGATCATATTAACTTGACTCAACCTTGGTTTGACACAACAATTGGTCAAGTTGACCCAACCTAACCCAATTTGACCTAAATGAGTCAAATTGAGCCAAACCTAACCAAATCAACTCCAATTGACTTGAAATTTGGGCTAACCCACTTTTGGCTCATTTCAAATCTGTCCAAATCAAATCCAATGCCAAATGATCATTCTACCCTTGGGTCAAGGGCATCACATGAGACAAATCACCCATGTAAGTGGTCATTTCTATTCCTTGGCCACTTAGTACTCTCTCATGGTCCACCTAAGCACCCAGGACACGCCCAACCGACCAATGGGTGGTTGGCCATGACCCATGGGAGGTGAAATCACCTTACCCTCCCCATTAGAGCATTTGAAACCCATAGGACACCCATGATTTCTCACACAACCAACCAAGCATAGCTAACTCACCTCCTCCCTACCACACATGACTCCTGAGATGGCAAGATAGAAGCCAAACTCAATCCCACCATCCGATCAAGATGAAGGGGGTATACACCCCCTCGTTTCCACTCAAACACACACAAAAAATCATTCCTAAGAGCCCTAGCTACCCAAGATGAGCCGCTAGAGCCATTCCTTAAGCTCCCAAGCTCATTCCTCGATCAAAAAATGCCATTCACGTCCGTCCCAAAATATGACACTCCCATTTCCAACCTAACTTCCCCATTTCTCCATCAAACTCAAATTAACTTTGTACACACCTTCCCTAGGCCTCATCGAGCAAGAACATATCATCTCCCAAGCTTCTCGAGCACCGGAGGTGGGACTTCGATCAACGCTAAGCTCCAAATCATCAATTCATGGCCTTCCGAGTAAATGTCAAGGAATTGATCCAATTGCTACTCAACAGGGCTTTATCTCCACTAGATGAAGCTTCCCCAATCATTCAAGCTGTCGATCTTGAGCTCTGGTGAGGTATGTTTCCAAAATTGATCCTTAGGCCAAAATGGGTTGGATCTTTTTGAAGTAAACTTGCATCTCATGTGATCTGATTTGATCTCCAATCGATGTCGTGAAGGTGGGGATCCTTTTGGAGTTGATCCAGCTCGTAAGCTCATCAAGTGATCAATGCATAGACTCCATTCTCCTCACTCACGACATTAGATCGACAATGTTCCATGTGATTGACGAATCACATTTCAGATCATGATTTAATCCTATTAAGCATGGATTAATCGTAGCGTCCGATCTTAGATCAAACGGAGACGAGAAAGCCATCGCACCGCATAATCGAAGTCTAATAAGTTTTAAATAGCCAATTGCGGCGCCATGGAAAGCGCCACATATGTGGTGCCAATAGGATTTGGCTTAATTAATCATTTTTAATGGCTAAAACTTCTACAAATCATAAAAAATCATAGATAAATAAAAAAATGCAAATAAATACTCATTTTAAAAGTTTTTTGGAGGATATATTAATTAAATTTGATCTTAACTAATTTTGAATAGTAATTAAAGTTTAATTAAGGTTTAATTACAAAATTAATTAGCTTAATTACTTCTTAATTACTTGAGCAATTAATCCCAAATTTTGGGGTTAATTTAATGGGATGACCTCTACCTCCCATGATTTTATTTATATTGCTCACTTAATTAGAAAATTGACTAATTAAACCTTAACTACTTTTAATTAATGATTAATTAATCCCATGAACAATAATAAATTATTAATTAAGTTTATTAATCATTATTCAACAGTGAACTAAGGAATAGGGTTGGGACCCCTTTCCCTGAGTTCATTTCACCCTTTTCAAAAATGAAATTAATTAAGATTTAACGAATTAGTTAAATCACTTAATCAAATTGAAATCATAATCACATCAAACCTTAATTAATTAAATCATGGGATAGATCTTTAGGTGTTTAATAACCCAAAGGAGTTTAATGAAATTATGGTTACCACATGTGGGGAAAACCATAAGAGTAATTAATTAAGTCCCTTAATCTAATTAACTATTAATCATGAGCCAATTGCATTAGGCCCTTTTATTTCTAGGATCATTGCAAGTTTTCCATGCATATCATGTTGGCTCATAATTATTTAGTTAATTACTTTAAGGTGACAGTAAGGGTAATTAATTCATCTAATTAAGAGTTCAACTTAATTAACCCATAAAATTAATTACATTTATAAATTAAATGAAATCACTAATGTGGAATGGGTTTAAAATAACAAGTGATGATTTCTCTTCTCCTCTTTAAATCAAATCAAATCCAAAACTTAATTAACAAAGAAGCTTTAGTTTTAAATAATCTTATTTGATTTGATTGTCCTTAAGAACTAGTTTGGTTGAATGAATCACATTTATATTTTATTGTCCTTCCAATCATATTATATATCATTTGAATTTATGTATCCAACTTTTCAAAATCAAGTAAAATAAAATGAATTTCCTTTATGTAAGCTTGCATGTGTTGATTTAATTTAATATATGCATGGCTATTATCACTATTAAATCCAAATGTATTTTTAACAGCTTATAAATGAATAATAATATGTGTTATGATGCTAGTTATAAATACATAAGAAATGCATGTCCTTATAGCTTAAGTGTATGAATGTTGAGTTCTTCCTCTATTCATGTGTTGATTTAAATAAGATTGAATGGTAATGGTATATAGTTTGGACATCCCGAACACGAGGTTTTATTTTAGCCCCAAGGAGGTCATTTGATTACCTCACTTTCCGGTTTAATAACATACCCCATTTGATTTCATTCTTATGTTTTCAACATTAGAATTTGGATAGAGATTTTATTCATATATATAAATGATTCAATCAAAAAATATATATATACAATCTTTGCATGGTTTTCTTTTCCCTCATTTATGTATACATCCATGTGTGTCCAAGAAAAGAAAGTATATAGTTTGGACATCCGAATATGAGGTTTTAGTTAGCTACAAGGAGGTCATTTGATTACCTCACTTTAACAACATAATGTACTTGCTATATCTACATGTATATGTATATGTGATTAGTGAAGGAAAATCCATTTTACATTAAAATTGCATGCATTCATAATTGACTAAGTGGTTGAATTAATTAGACATATGATTTGGAGCTTACTTCCTAAAATAAAATAAAATAAAACTAAATAAAACCTAACCCTAAAAAAAACCAAAAAATAAATAAAAATAAAACCTAAACCTAAACCTAAAATAAACAAAATATAATAAATCTAAACCTAAACTAAAATAAACTAAATGAAAAAAATATAATAAAATAAACCTAAAATAAACTTAACCTAAACCTAAACTAAATAAAATAAAATAAACTAAAAATAAACCTAAACCTAAACTATAAAAATAAAACCTAAAAATAAACCTAAAATATAAACCTAAAACTTAATCCTAAAAAAAATAAAAAAATCCTAAACCTAAACCTAAAAAATAAAAAAATAAAACTAAACCTAAAAAATAAAATAAAAATAAAACTAAAATAAAAAATTAGCATAAACCGCTAAACCTAAACCTTAAAAATAAACTATAATAAAAAACCTAACTTAAAATAAATAAACCTAAAATGAATAAAATAAAATAAATAAAAATAAAAAATTTAAGCTACCTAAAAATAAAAAATCAAATAAACTAAAATAAATAAATAAAACTATAAACTAAAACTAAACCCAAGGTTTAACTAATAAAATAAACCCTAAACCTTAAACCTAATCCTAAACTTTAAACCCTAAATCCTAAATCCTAACTTAACCCTAAACTAAACTTAATCCCCTAAACCCAAAAATAAACCTAAACTTAAAACCCTAAAACCATAAACCTAAATCTAAACCATAAACTAAATAACCCCTAACCTTAAACCCTAAATAAACCCTAAATAAATCTTAAACCCTAAACCCTAAACCTAAACTAAACCTAAAACTCAATTAAACCTTAAACCCTAAACCTAAACCCTAAAAAAAACCTAAACTCTTAAACTAAACTATAAATCCTAAACTTAAACTTAAACCCTAAACCTTAAACCCAAACCCTAACCCAACCTAAAACCCTAAACCAAAATAATAAAACCTAACCTAAAACCTAAAATTTTAAATCATAAACCCTAATCCTAAACCTTAAACTAACCTAAATTATAAACTAAATAAACCTAAATAAAATAAAATAATAAAATAAACTAAAAATAAATAAATAATAAAATAAACTAAGTAAAATACTAAATAAACCTTAAATAAAATAAATTAAATAACCCTAAATCTAAATAAAATAAATAAATAAATAATAAATAAATCTAAATAAATAAAATAAATAAACTCTAAACTAAAATAAAACCTAAAAAATAAATAAAAAATAAATAAAAAAAAAAAATAAATAAAATAATAAAATAAAATAAAAAATAAATAAAATAAACCTAAACCTAAAATAAAAAAATAAAATAAAATAAATAAAGACACCAAAATAAAATAAATAAAACCTAAACTAAACTAAAAAAAATAAAATAAACTTAAAATAAAAATAAATAAAATTAAATAAAATAAAAAAAAAAAAATAAACCTAAAATAAAATAAATAAAAAATAAATAAAAAACTAAAACTAAAAAATTAACCTAAACTAAATAAAATAAAAAAAAACCTAAATTAAAATAATAAATCCTAAATAAAATAAAATAAACAAAATAAATATACCTAAACCTAAACTAAAAAATAAACTAAACTAAAATAAATAAAATAAACCTAAATAAATAATAAAATAAAATAAATAAAATAAAAACCTAACCTAAAAAAATAAATAAACCTAAAATAAACCTAAATAAAAAAAACCCTAAAATAAAAAAATAAAACCAAAAAACATAAACTAAATAAAACCTAAAAATAAAATAAATATAAAAACCTAAACCAAAAATAAAATAAAAAATAGTCTAATAAGAAACCTAAACCTAAACTGAAAAATATTACCTAAAAATAAACTAAAAAATGAAACTTAAACCTAAACCTAAAACTAAAGTAAAACCTAAACCTAAACCTAAAAAAATAAAAAATAAACCTAAACCTAAAAAATAAAAAATCAGCAAAAATAAACCTTAACCTACCTAAACCTAAAAAAAAAATAAATTAAAATAAAAATGTAAACTAAAATAAATAAACTAAGCTAAATAAAAAATAAAAAATAAAATGAATTAAAATAAATAAACTAAAAAAACTAAAAAAACCTAAACCTATCAGTTTACTTAATCTTAAAAAAGAAAACATAAACCCTACACCCAAAATCCTAAATCCTAAACCCTAAACCTACAACCCTAAACTCTAAATCCTAAACCTTAACCCTAACCCAAAACCCAAAACCCAAAACCCAAAACCCTAAATCTTAAAACCCTAAACCCTAAACCCTAAAAAAGCAAACCCTAAAACCCTAAGCTAACCCTAAACTAACTAAACCTAACCCAAACCCTAAACTTAAACCTCAAACCCTAAACCTAAACAAAACTAAACCCTAAACTAAACCTAAACCTAAAACCTAAACTCTAAACCTAAACTCCTAAACTAAAACCCTAAACCTAAACCTAAAATACCCTAACCTAAACATAAATCCTAAAAGCATAAATAAAACTAAACCTAAAAAACTAAACCCAAACTAAACCTAAACCCTAAACCTAAACTTAAAGTAACTAATTAAACTTAAACCATAAACCTAATAAACCTAAACCCTAAGAATGGGTATAACCTTGAAAAATCACCGCCAACTAGGCTAGTCTAGATCTTGGAGAAGGAGGAGGCGTGGTTCTGTGGTGGTGGGGATCCGAGGTGTTTGGATATGGAGGTGGTCTATGGTTATGGAGGCGGAGGAGCTACAGAAAACTGATGGTGGAGGGAGAGATCGGGATATGATGGTGGATCCCACTACTCAAAAGGCAAGGTGGTTTTGATAGAACTAGAAATCAAGAACGCGATCCAACTGCACATGGAACTATGTTTTATAGATAGGATTCTACTTATCTGGGATGTTGATTTGCCCTATGGGTGCTCATTTTTATCTATCCATCATTGTGTCCTAGAAAACTTGGGGTGCTACTTGGTTGATGAAATCAAAAAGAAGAAATGTTGAATTTGAATTTGTTCTTTGTTAAAAAAAACCTTAAACCCTAAACTAAAACTTAAAACCTAAACCCTAAACCCTAAATCTTAAACTCCAAACCCTAAACCCTAAACCCAAAAAAAAGCTAAAACCAAAAAACCTAAACAAATAGAATCTAAAAATAAAATAAATAAAACCTAAACAAAATAAAATGAAAAATAAAATAAATAAAAAACATAAACTAAAACTAAACCTAAACCAAAACATAAACCTAATCCAAAACTAAAAAAAAAAAAATAAAATAAAACATAAAACTAAACTAAAATAAAATAAATAAACCTAAACTAAACAAAAATATAAAATAAAACTAAACCTAAAATAAAAATAAAATAAACCTAAAATAAAATAAATTAAAACTAAAAAACATAAACCTAAAATAAATAAATCTAACCTAAACCCTAAAAAACCTAAACCTAAAAATAAAATAAAATAAACCTAATAAACTAAAATAAATAAATCATAAACCTAACCTAAAATAAACTAAACCTAAACCTAAACCTAAACTAAATAAAATAAAATAAACTAAAATAAAAACCTAAACTAAAAATAAAACCTAAAAATAAACTAAAATAAGAACCTAAACCTAAAGAAAAAAATAAAATACAAACCTAAACCTAAACCTAAAATAAAAAATAAATAAAACTAAAAATAAAATAAAATAAAACTAAACTAAGAAATAAACCTAAACTAAAAAATAAACTAAAATAAAAAACCTAAACTAAAAAAATAAACCTAAAATAAATAAAAAACTAAAAAAATAAACCTAAATAAAAATAAAAAATAAATAAAACTAAATAAACCTAAACTTATCATTTACTTAAATTAAAAAAACCTAACCTAAACCCTAAACCCTAAAACTAACTAACCTTAACCTAACCCTAAACTAAACCCTAAATCCTAAACCCTAAACACTAAACCCTAAATCGTAACCCTTAAACCCTAAACCCTAAACTCTAACCCTAACCCTAAACTCTAAACCATAAACCCTAAACCCTAAAACCCAAACCCTAAAACCTAAAACCCCAAACCCTAAACTAAACTAACCCTAAACCTAAACTAACCTAAACCCTAAACTAACCATAAACTCTAAGAATCTGACATAGGAACATCACCTAAACTCCTAGATCTAGGGGAAGGTACAAAGGTGATTAATGGTGGTGGGGATTTGGAGGTCATGGATATGGAGGTGGTGGTCAAAGTTGGTTATGGAGGTGGAAGGAGCAATGAGGTTACAATTATGGTGGTGAGGGAGATCATGGATATGATGGCGATCTCTACTGATAGGTGGTGGTTCGATGGGTAGAGAAATTGAAGAATAGATCTGACTTATGGAATTGTGTCTTTATAGTAGAGATGATTCTACATATCTATTTTGATTTGCTCTATGGTTATTTTATAAGTCACTTGTGTCTTAGATAACTTTACTTGGTTGATGAAATTGAAAACAAATGTTGAATCTGAATTTGTTCTTTACTAAAAAAATCTTAAACTCTAAACCCTAAATCCTAAACCCTAAACCCTAAACCCTAAACCCTAAATTGAAACTTAAACCCTAAACCTAAAACTTAAACCCAAACTATAAAACCTAAACCTAAAACTAAATCCTAAAAAACCCTAAACACTAACACAAACCCTAAACCAAAACCCTAAACCCTAAACCCTAAACAAACCCTAAACTAAATAAAAACTAAGACCATAAACCCTAAACTAAAACACTAAACTAAACCTAAAACCTAAACCTAAAACCTAAACCCTAAACCAACTAAACCCTAAACAAACTAAACCCTAAACCCTAAACTAACCCTAAACCCTAAAAACCTAAAAACCAAAACTAAACCCTAAACCCTAAACTAAACCTTGAATAAAGATGTCATTAGTAGAAAAATAATGAGCTAATCTAACATAGTTATGGTAGCTAAAGAAATGTCTTCAAGAGACTTTCCTTGAAAATTAGATTTGAATACACTAAACCCTAACCCTAAATCATATTATAATACCATATGTTATAGTATAATGTAACATCATATATTTGAGCATGTAGTGATGTATTTTGGATGTTATAAGATGTTTTGAAATGTTTTAATTATGGTATACTATAGTCTATATTTATATAAATCATAAAAATATTGATTTAATAAATCAAATGATGAAATTTGTTAAATTTGAAGTGGGAATTATTGTTGTACCAAAGGTGTGCAATGCCACTTGTAGTCTAAAAGTATGATTTTATGTTCAAAATAAATTTTATATGTTGTAGCATAGTACAGCATCATATATCATAATATATTGTTCTATGCATTTTAAGTTCTATTAGTATTTTACAATCATGTAGTCGAGCCTACACGACCATTATTTATGAAAATATTAATTTAGACTTTAAAATGTTGGAATTCGGCCAAATTCACAATAGGTTGAGCATGGCATCATAATATATTATTTCAATTTAAAATATGTAAGTGATTCGACTAAAATATATATAGTTTTTTTATTATTTAGATTAATTTTATGATTTTTTATCTTAAGCAATCCTTGTGATGATATGCAATATAATATAATATGTGTATAATTATAATAGGATGACATAACATAGTGTAGCATCATGCATTATAGCATACTATTGTATTACTACTTGTTATTTAACATATTTTAGTTTGTTATAGTATGATGTAGATTTTGTACTTGTATAATTTATAAAATTTTGATTATAAATGATAACCAATTTAAGGTAAGCTTTAGGAACATCATTGGGTTCCTTAAACCCTAAACCCTAAATAAAAAAATAAAAAAATAAACTAATTAAACCTAAACTAACTGTTTACTTAATTTTAACAAAACCCTAAACCTAAACCCTAAAACCTAAAACTAAATAAACCCTAAATCCTAAACCCTAAAACTAACCTAAAACCCTTATCTTAAACCCTAAAACCCTAAACCTAAACCCAAAAAAAAACCTAAACCTAAACCCCTAAACACCTAAACTCTAAACCTAAACCCTAAACTAAACCTAAACCCTAAACCTAAACCCAAACCCTAAACCCTAAACCTAAACTAACCAAAACCCTAAGCCCTAAATTAACCCTAAACCATATACTAAACCTAAAACCCTAAACCTAAACCTAAACTAACCTAAACCTTGATCCTAAATTTAAACTAAAACCCTAAACCTAAAAACACTAAACTATAAAACTATAAACACTAAAGAACCTAAATGTAAACTTAAATTAAACCCAAAAAAAATAAAACCTTAAACCTAAAAAAATATACCCTAAAATCTTAAAAACCTAAAAACTTAAATATAAACTAAATTAAACCTAAAAATAAAATAAATAAAAAACCTAAATCTAAATAAAATAAAATAAAAATATAAACTAAATATAAAAAAATAAATAAACTAAAATAAAATAAATAAAAACCTAAACTAAACTAAAAAAATAAAATAAACCTAAGAATAAAAAAACCTAAATAAAATAAAACTAAAATTAAATAAAATAAAAAATAAAAACTAAAAAAAAAAAATAAACTAAAATAAACTAAAATAAATAAAAAATAAACCTAAATTAAAAAAAACCTAAAATAAAATAAAATAAACAAAATAAAATAAACTAAACCTAAACTAAATAAACTAAACTAAAATAAATAAAACCAAAACGTAAACCTAAAATAAATTAAACCTAAACCTAAATAAAATAAAATAAACTAAAAATAAACCTAAACCTAAACTAAAAATAAAACATAAAAATAAACCTGAAACCTAAACCTAAAAATAAAATAAACTAAACCTAAACCAAAATAAAAAATAAAATAAAAATAAACTCAACTAAAAAATAAACCTAAACTAAATAAACTAAGATAACCTAAACTAAAAATAAACTAAACAAATAATAAAATAAACTAAATAAAATAAAATAAACTCATTAAAAAAAATAAACTAAACTATAAATTAAACCTAAAACCTAAAACTTAAATAAAAAACTAAACCTAAACCTAAAACTAAACCCTAAACCCTAAACCTTAAACCTAAACCCAATAAACCCTAAACTAAACTAAACCTAAACCTAAAACCTAAACCTAATCTAAACCAATCTAAAACCCTAAATCACCTAAACCCTAAACCCTAAACAAATCTAAACCCTAAGAATTAGAACCTTGATGGCAGAACATCATCAACTAAGCTCACCTAGATCTGTGGTGGAGGCAAAGGCGTGTGGCTTATCACAGTGGTGGTGATCTTAATGGTGGATATGGAGGGAAGTGGTGGAGGTGGAACAATGAGGTTAGTGGTGGTGGCGAGGGAGAGATCATATGATGGTGGATCCCGCCACTGAGAGGCGAGGGTTATGATGGGAACAAGAAATTGAAGAATGACCGATCCAAACTATTAGGGAACTATGTCTTGAGTAGGGTTCTACTTATAAAAGGTTTTGATTTGTCTATGGGTGCTTATTTGATCTATGTCATGCTTGTGTAGAAACTTAGGGTGCTTGGTTGATGAAATAAAAAGAGAAACATAATCTAAATTTGTTCTTTATTAAAAAAATAAACTAAACTAAACAAATTAAAACCCTAAACCTAAACCTAAATAAAAATCCTAAACCTAAACACTAAACCCTAAAATAAAACCTAAACATAACCTAAACTTAAACCCTAAACCTAAACCAAAACAAACCTAAACCCTATAAAACCATAAAAACAAACCCTAAACCCTAAAACCTATAAAATTAAAACCTAAACCCTAAATCCTAAACCCCAAACCCTAAATCACTAAACCCTAAACCCTAAAACTAAACTAACTAAACCCTAAACTCAATAGATGTGATAAGTAGATCTAGAATGAATAATCTAACATAGTATAGCTAAAGAAAATGTCTTCAAGAGACTTTCCCTTGACTATTAGAGATTTTAATACCCTAAACCCTAACCCTAAATCATATTATAATACCATATAATAAAGTATATTATAGCATCTTATATTTGAGCATGTAGTGATGTATTTTTAGATGTTATAAGATGTTTTGAAATGTTTTATTATATTATGGTATTGTGCCCTATAGTCTATATTTATATAAATCATAAAAATATTGATTTAAATAAATCGATGATGAAATCTTAAATTTGAAGTGGGAATTAGGTTAGTACCAAATGTGCAAACCACTTGTAGTCTAAAAAAAAGTATGATTTTATGTTCAAAATAAGTATTATATGTTGTAGCATAGTATATATATCATAATATATATTTTGCATTTTAAATTTTTTTAGTATTTTGCAATCATGCACGCTACACTAGCATTATTTATAAAATGTTGATTTAGACTTTAAAATGGTGGAATTTAGAAATTCATAATAGGTAGAGCATGGCATCATAATATATTATTTTAATTTAAAATATGTAAGTGATATAACTAAAATATATAATTTTATTTTTACTAATTTTATGGTTTTTTATCTTAATAAATCCCTTGTGATGTGATATATAATATAATATAATATAATATGTTATAGTATATTATAATATAAGATTAACATAGTGTAACATCATGCATTATAGCATACCATTGAGTATTACTACTTATTTACCATATTTTAGTTTTTTTATAGCATGATGTTAGAGTTTGTAGGTATAATTCATAAAAAATATGATTTATAGGTGAGATGATGGGATTTGGCCAAATTTAAGGTAAGCTTTAGAACATCATTGGGGTGTGCTATGGTGGCTTAATCAAAAGAATGGAATTTTGCATCAAAATAAATAATGTTCATTTTCAACCAAATTTTATAAATTTTTTTCTTAATGTGATTCATTTTAAGGTGTAATGTAAGATAATATATTATATGAACATAAAACTATAATGTACAAAAAATATAACTTCATATATATATGAATGTGGTGTTATGTTACTAAATGTTATTGTACATTTTAATATTTTTTACTTTTGTTATAATACATTGGGTCCAAACTCAAAAAATGTTAATTTGAAGGTTGAGATGGAAGAATTTGGCCAAATTCAAAGACACCAAGAAGCAACACCAAAATTATGCTATTTTGTACCATTTCTAATAGAAACATAAAAATTTTACATCCAAAATGAACATTATTCATATTTTGAGAAAATTTTGTAATTTGTCCTTTTTAAGGATTCTAATGAGGTAATGTTAGATAATATATTATATTATAGCAAATTATAATATAACATCATATATTATAATATAGTATAGTAATTCACACTATAATATGTTTAGCATGATTGTATAATTAGTTTGAGCTTGCACCATCATAAATCATAAAATGTTGATTACAATGTTAAGATGATGTAATTTGAAGGAATACAAGTTAGAGCTTTTAGAAGTATTAAAGGTATGCATAAGAGAAGAAATAAGATTTGATGAGAATTCCATGTCAAGGACATGGAGGGAGATCCGTTAGGGATCACATGCATTGGATATGACATGTGAGGGTCTTTCGAAGAGAAGAAAATCTATAATTTGATTTGATTATATGATTTATGGAAAGAAGAGATCCGCTAGGGATAAAATCTATAATCCACTAGATTAAGAATAGACTTTAATTTATTTATTTTAATTGATGTGGAGGCATATCTACTAGATATGGTCAGTCTACTATGAGGGGTGAAACCTTCCACCAGAAGTAGTTCGCTATCCACTGTGATTGGGATTTGAGTTTGATTTCATAGATTTGTTTGGGGATGTATCTGGATAAGAGTTTGGTTGGATTTCAATTTAGACTATTGAGGGAGTCTAATTTTCCCAAGGAGGTTGATTTTGAATTTATTTATTTGCTTGACTTGTTTATATGATTGACTCCACTGGGAGAAGGGTGTGATTTAACTCCATTGGGGAAAATTAGATTGGGTTTAATTTAATCTGAGTTAATGTATAAACCCTGTTAGTGTGCGATGGACCCACTGAGAAGGGGCTTTATCAGCCTTGACCTACCTTAAGTTTACAAATCCAAAGGGATAGCCTATCAAGGTGAGCTACCAACCTAAGTGGTTGCCTTTCGCAACTTGTGCTAGGAAGAAGGCATACACTTACATCCAAAGCGAGGAAAACCACATTGACTTGTTAGATGCATGACCAATCAACTTGACCTAGGGCACCATCGAAAGTGAATCAGGACTGGGAAACTCAAAAAAAAATTAAAATTAATTATAATTTCATGTGATTTGATATATGGTTAGTGCATGAAGGCTAATCTAAGAAGAAAGCATAGTTGACTCACATCCTCTTAAATGCCAACATGAGGTAGCTTACCCACAAGAGGCCTACCAAAATAACAAGGCAGCTCATGGTGTAGTGGCCAAGTAGGAAGGAAAGCACAGACTTACATCCTCCAAAGTGAAGACCTAGGGTAACACACTAGAAGGGTAACATGTCACCTAACCTAGCAAGCATGTAGTGTCATTGGGGTGTTATCTCAACTCTGTGTAGCATGAGATAAAAGATATGTTTGTTTATTTGTTTGTGTGTAGTTTGTTTTTGTGTTGTGTTGATGAAGGATAAGACATTGCTCGAGTTCCTTACACCTACCCTAAACACATCATGGAGGATTAACAAACAAGAATACTTTCAACATGAAAAAGATTGAATTTGAAATGAAATTTTCAATGATGATAATTATTTTCAAACATAATTTATAATATTTCTTTAAGTAGAGCCCATTGATTGAAAGCATTGAGCACTCTCCCTTATGATTAATAAGATGATAAGATCCTCCTCAGTAGGCCTTCTCCATGGAAAAAGGGCCTTCGCAAATGGGTTCAAACTTGCCTCCCATTTACGTTGGAAAATAATTGGTTTTCTTAGAACTAAAATAAGCTCTCCTACTTGAAAAGCTCTAAGATAATTAACTTGTTTGAGCAATCATTTTACCTTTGTACAACTAGAGGTTTTGGCATGCCCGCAGGTGTCTCTCTTCCAAACCTTCGAGCTCTTCTAACTACAACTTGGCATTCTGCTCTATTATGATCTTGCTACCCACAGTTATCCTTAGTGATCGAGTTGGACTTCTAATGGTAGAATGGCTTTGGACCCATACACTAAGGAGAAAGGTGAAGACTAAGTTGGAGTTCTATATGTGGTGCGGTAGGCCCACAAGGCTTCAACTAACTACTGCCACCGCTTGTTGTTGTCGAGTGTCTTCTTTAGTATTTGGATGAGAGTTTTGTTGAAGCTATTTTCCCAATAGTTAATGGTAGAATATCTCCAATCTATGTTGTGTCTCCGAAAAGTTGATTTCTGCTCTTGAATGCACCATTATCAAATATAATTCATCAAGCACTCAACCTATATGATATGGTTCCTAAAAAATTAGAGCACATGTTGAAGCTATGACCTCTAGCAAATCATCTTCACCCATTAGGAAAAGTAATCAATTGCTGCTAAGATGAATTGATGACCCTTGGAAGAAGGAGGATCACTCGGACCCACTATGTCGGTACCCCAACACTCGAATGACATCACATATCCATGGTTAGTGTAGGACCACACCCTGTATTTGACATTAGTGGCATCATATATTCGTATCTATGCAATCTTTGATCATCGATGACCAGTAGAATCCTAGTCTCTTGATCTTGGATTTCATCTTTGGACCTGATTAGTTGGCTATATCTAATCCTGAGTGTACCTTAATCATGATCTTATAGGCATCATGCTTGTCAAAATAACATAACCATATATGATTGAAAGACCACCAGTACAAGACACCATCCATAAGAGCATAGGAAAGTGCTCTCTGCTTCATATAATAGGCTTGGGACTTCTATTGAGGTAGTTTGCCTTTATTTAAGTAATCCATGAATGGTTTCCTCCATTCTAACTCCTCATCTTTCTTGGAAATGGAAACCTCCCCTTCAAGAGAGTAGTTTTTGATGAGTTCAATATCAATAAGGGATAAGACTTATCTATTTTATACCTTTATTGGTATGGACTCATCCTCCAGACATGCCAACTCTTGGCAAGCTTGGCTAAAGCATACACTATGGTGTTCTTTCCTTGAGGAATCTTATAAATGGTAACCTCTAGTATTTGGGCTAACAACTCTATGGTGTACATATGGTAGTGATGGAGCTTAGGCTTTATAACCTTATAGGACCCAACAATTTGGTTGATAACTAGCTGTGAATACCCAAAGATGTTGATGTTCTGGATGCTTAGAGTAATGGCTAACTCTAGACCGACAATCAGAGCCTCACATTTGGCTTCATTGTTGGTGCAAGGATTGGATAGATGATATAAGAATCTCATCATATCGCAGTTTAGAGTTAAGAGAACTATTCCTACTCCTGCCTTTCTGGAAAAGTAGATTGTGGTTCTTCTCTGAGAGGAAGCCACACCATAGAAGTACATCTTCCTGAATGCTAGTATCCCTAAGTTCATGATTTGTTCATGAGATCATCACTAAGGAGAGTCAGAAGTGGGTATGTCACTAAGAAATCAAGTGCTTGTCCTTTCACCGCATGGGTAAAGAAGGTAGTGTCAAACCGTGAGAGGATCATGGACCATCGTGCCAACCATCCAGATAGCTTTGGCTGTGTCATGAGATATCTCAGTGGATTGATCCTAGAGATTAAGCTCACCTTATAAGAAACTATGTAGTGCTGTAGGTTTTGGGATGCAAAGATTAATGCTAGGGAATGTTTCTCAATGGGTGGATAATTAACCTTAGCAAGGTTTAGATGATGACTGAGGTAGTAGAGTGCATTTTCCTTTTTTTTATCATTAGCTTGGACCAACAAAGCACCAAGCGAGTCGTCTAATGCATAGTAAAAAGTATGAGTGGCTTGCTCAGGATAGGGGATGCTAGAACCAAAGGCGTCATCAAGTAATGCTTGATGTCTTTGAAAACATGCTCACACTTATCATCCCACTTAAACTTGGCATCCATTTTGACAAGTACTGAGAATGGCTGACATCTTCCCAATAGGTTGAATATAAAGCATCTTAGATATGCCAACTTGGAATGATCCGAGTTGAGTTAAACTTTAAGGGGTGGCATTTCTATTGCCTTGATCTTCTTTGGATCATTTTGATTCTAGTGTCGGACAAACAAACCCAAGGAATTTTTTTTACCCAAATGCAACATAGGTGTTCATTTTGGTTAAATTATCTTAACTATTTGAAAACTACTCTCAAGTCAAAGAGATGGTTCTTCCTTTCTACTTTTGACCACAAGATCATAACATAGCACTTGATGATGAATGAGTTTGTCAAGATTCAAGTCATAGGAATGTATAGCATTTTAAGGTTGAAAGGCATGACCTTATATAGTCGAGGTCTAAAAGTAGTGTTTCTTCATCTTGGGCCATCTTTATTTGGTTATATCCGATGAGCCATTCATGAAAGAGAAGAATGCATGAGATGAGGCAATGTCCACCATCAGATTGGTAGTGAAATTTGTCTTTTGACATGCTTTATTTAAATCCCTAAAATCGAGCATATGTGAATTTTGTCCATTCTTTTCTTAACTGGATGACGCTAATAACGTAGGGTATTTTTCTTCTGATGAAGCCATCGATAATTTCAAAAATGACATGTTGTTCTATGTCTAATTTTATGTGCCTAGGAGCTTGCTTGATAGGGTTAGTAGGCTCTATTGCAATTTTGGACCACTATGAGCCAATCCAGCATCTCTTCATAACTCAATGCAAAGTTATACTTAAACTCAAATAGCCTAACTAAGTCATTGGTTTTAATTTCATTCAACAAAGAACGATGTATGCATGGATTTTCTTCGCCTAAGTTGATTTCTTGAGCTCATCGATGGTTGACTTGATCTCTTCTTCAACTCGGTGGTGCACCTTTAACTTCAAAATCATCTGATCATCTAAAGTTTCTAAGCATACTCCTCATATGAGTTAATGTGATTTGAAAAGAACTTATCGATTCCAAATGATTGGTGATGACTAAGCAAGTAATCATCATCGACCGGACCCATAAAATCAACCTAATCCCGGTCTTGATTGAGAGCTTTTGCATTTGTTCTTCCATATTATTTCGAAGTATTCTGACCAGTACATTGACCAAATATATGGGATTAGCACTTTCTTTGTTAAATTATGAACACAAGGCAAGTACAAATCAAAAGGTAATTCTATTAATTTTTTATATTAATCATCCCCAAGTTCTACATCAACTTCTTGACTTGAGGATGATTCCAAGAAAAGAAGTCTTCACAGTCTGTGGATGACTTAGGGCTTCCACTACCAAACCTTAGCTTTTGAGAGGAAAGTTGGGTTAGAGCTAAGCCCAACTGATGCCTAACTTTCACATATAGACTTGGATACACTTATGCTTTGCTTTGGAGCCTAGTCTTCATCACTATCCGCTCAAGTGTCACCTCCAAGGGAATCTACGAGAAGAGCTTGGTGTGCTAACCATATAAGACTCATCCTATGAACTAGATTCTAAGTCTATGGATAGGTGTACTCTAGTCGGGACATATCTTCTATTGGTGGCCAAATAAGGAGGTTTTCCACCCTGACTACTAACTAGCTTCTTCCTCTCGTGGAGGTCGGTCCCTACCCATATGTTTGAATGGAGAAATGAACTATGGGTGGAATCTAATGTCATGCTCCACTTCCTCCTCCAAGTCATATGCCCTTTTATTTTCTTTTTCATTTTCTTTTCTTTTCTTTTTTTTTTTCTCTTTTTTTCTTTCTCTTTTTTTTATTTTTTTATTTTAAGCTTTGCCAACTTCATGAGAATAGACTTGTTGATTTTGAGGAGTAGTGTCGCATCATATATATGCCAACTCTGAACTAAATGGGTTGAGATCTACTTGACATAGAGATGATCCCACCTCTACAAACTTCATACATGATGTAGAGAGGATGGAATATGTTGTTCTCATGTATCAATGGTCTCCCAACCAAAGCGTTGAAAGATGTATCCAAATCTATAATGTGAAACTTGACTTCGGTCTTCCAATCATCTATCTCGAACACTATGGAGCCTAAGGCCTGTTGACCTCACTTTTGGAGTGCAAATTCAATCTTCCCATCTTAAACTTAAGATTCTTCTAGACACTAAGACTTTCCTAGTCATAAGACACTTCTAACAATTAGATAAACACTTAACCTAAGCCTAACCATAGGATTAAGTTATACTTTAGGGATTAGGATAATCCCACCATACAACCCAAATCCAACCCATGTTCACCTTCTCAAACCAAACCTCAAATTCAAACATCAAAATTCAAATCCAAACCCAAATTCCAAAACCAATTGATTGAAGCCCATGATCAAATCCAAACTTGAAATCCTTCCTAAGCCATATGACCTATCCCAAGGACTTAGCCAAATCTTAACCCAAAATAAATTGATTTTCTTGTAATAAATTTATATCTTCAATCATCTTCCTAAATATAAATCAAATCTACATTCAAATGATCAAAACTAAATCAAACTAAATCAAATTAAATCAAAACCCTTTCTAAGCCATATGACCTATCCCATGGACTTAACCAAATCTTAATACAAATCAAGTCAAACTCAATTGATTTTCTCATAAATCAATCATATTTTCAATCATCTTCACAAATTTAAATGAACTATACATTTAAATCATCAAAACTAAATCAAACCAAATCAAAATCCAAACCTAAGCCACATGACCCAACTGGACTACAAATTCCTTCATTCCAAAACCCAAATTCAATTGATTTTCACATGAATCAATCATACCTTCAATCATATTCATAAATAAATAAAATCTACAATCATCAAGCCAAACCAAAATAAATCCAAGTCAAACCCTTAACCCTTTTGACTTGAAATGTTCAAATGAACTAAAACCCATTTGAACCCAAGAAATTGCAATTGAATTTATATATCAATCCCAAATCCATATATAAACTCAACTAAATCAAACTCAACCCAAAATCAAGCCAACTAAACCCAATTGGTCCACTTGACCCAAAGTGGCCAATTTGACCTATTTGAGCCAAGTTTTAATCCTACCCAAATTTGATTGAACCAAGACCATCAAAAGCTCCCATCATGATTGTTAATCACCCTAGGTTGATCAATTATCATAAATTGGGTCAAACCAAGTCAACTTGGTCATTTGACCAAGTCAACCCTTAACCCATATGAACCCAAACTAGCCAAATTTCAACCTAAGCCAAATCCCTTGAAACCAATGATTCATACCAAATCAAAATCAATATTTGAATATGACTTGACCTTCAATTGAGTCAAGCCAAACCCAATTGGCCCTCTGACCCAAGTTGACCCAAATTGACCTAAAAGACCAAATTGGGTCAAATAAAAATATAAACCAAATTGATTGCTCAAGTTCATTCCAAATTGATTTGAACTTGACCAAAGCATGATTGGACCCAATTGAACCCAATTGACCTACTTAGCCCAAATTGACCTAAAGGTTCAAGTTGGCCTAAATCAAAACTAAATCCAAATTAATTGAAACCAAAGCTAATCATCTTCTTCAATTGGTCAACTAAACCCAAACCAACACCAACCAAGACAATTTGGCAAATTTAGTCAAATTGGTCAACATAACCCATTTGACACAAATGAATTCAAATGAGCCATAATCAAATCTAAGCCAAACTAAACCAAAACAAATTGAACCAAAACATCCAATATAATCATAACTTGACTAACCCTTGGTTTGACCCTAATTTGACCAATTGGTCAACTTGACCAACCTAACCAATTTGACTAAATGAGTCAAATTGAGCCAAACTTAACCAAATCAACCTAATTGACTTGAGAAATTTGTGCTAACCCACTTTTGGCTCATTTCAAATCTGCCCAAATCAAATCCAATGCCAAATGATCATTCTCTTAGGTTAAGGGCATCACGTGAGACAAATCACCCTTAAGTGGTCATTTCATTCCTTGCCACTTGGTACTCTCCCAATGGTCCACTGCTAGGACCGCCCAACTTGAGGGGTGGTTGGGTTGGCCATGACATAGGAGGTAAAATCACCTCACCCTCCCCATCATAGCATTTAAAACCCATAGGACACCAATGATTCTTCCTTGGTAGCCACCTCCACACCTTCAACCAACAAAGCCGAGCCAACTCACCTCCTCCTTGCCACCCACGACTCCTTGAGATGGCTGGACTGCCACTAGAAGCCAAACCCAATCCCACCATCCGATAAAGATGAAGAGGGGTATACACCCCCTCATTTTTGCTCAAACACATAAAAATCATTCCTTAGAGCCCTAGCTACCAAGATAAGTTACTAGAGCCATTCCCTAAGCTCCCAAGCTCATTCCTCGATTGGAAAATTCCATTCTAGTCCATCACAAAATAGAACACTCCCATTTCTTACCTATCTTCCCCATTTCTCAATCAAACTCAAATTAACTTTGCACTCACATTCCCTAGGCCTCATGGAGAAAGAATGAATCATCTCCCAAGCTTCCTGAGCACTGGATGTGGGAATATGATCAAAGTTGAGCTCCAAATCATCAGTTCATGGCCTTCCGAATGAACATTGAGGAATTGATCCAATTACTTCACAATAGGGCATCGTCTCCACTACATGAAGCTTCCTCAATTGTTTGAGCCACCAGTCTTGAGCTCCAATGAGGTGTGCTTCCAAAACTGATCCTTTAGAAAAATGGGTTGGAACTTTTTAAAGAAAACTTGCATCTCAGGTGATCTTGACCATTGGATCCCCTCCGATCGATGTCGTGAAGGTGTGGGATCTTTTTAGAGTTGATCCAAGCTCAAGTAAGCTTGGATCAAGTGAGGAATGGTGAATGAACTTGATTCTCCCTCACTCACGTGATGTTAGATCTCGCACCATCCATTTCACATGATCAAAATGAACAGACGTGATTAGATCTACTAGATCAATATGATTTAATCCTATTAAGCTGTTGGATTAATCGTAGCCATATGATCTTAGATCAGACGGCAGATGAGAAAGTGCATCTTCCAATGCCACGTAGGCACTGATTTAGATAAGTTTTAAGTAGTTAATCCCACGCTGCCACATGGAAAGTGAGACGCATTAGTGTGCCACATGGCACCAATAGGATTATGCTTTAATTAGGCTTAATTAATCATTTTTAATAGTTGAAACATCTAAAAATCATAGAGAAATAAAAAAATGCAAATAAATACTCATTCCAAATGTATTTCAAAGGAGAATTAATTAAAAATGATCTAAACTAAATTTGAATAGTAATTAAGGTTTAATTAAGGTTTAATTACAAAATTTATTAACTTAATTACTCCTTAATTACTTGAGCAATTAATCCCAAAATTTATGGGTTAATTTAATGGAAGGACCTCTAGCTCCCATGATTTTTTTGGGATTTATTGCTCTCTTAATTAGGAAAATTGACAAATTAAACCTTAACTGGGCTTTTAAGTTAATTAATGATTACTTAAAACCATCAATAGTAATAAATTGGTTAATTAAGTTTTTTAATCATTCTTCAACATTAAATGAACTATGGAATATGGTTGAGAACCTTTTCCCTAAGTTCATTTCACCCTTTTTTTAAATGAAATTAAATAAGATTTAAATAATTAATTAAATCACTTAATCAAATTGAAATCATAATCATATCATACCTTAATTAATGAAATCATGGGGTAGATCTTTAGGTGTTTAATAACCTAAAGGAGTTTAATGAAATTATGGTTAGTCCACATGTGTGGAAAACCATAAGAGTAATTAATTAAGTCCCTTAATCTAACTATTAATCATGAGCCAATTGCATTAGGCCCCTTTTATTTCTAGGATCATTGCAAGTTTATTTTCCATGCATATCATGTTGGCTCATAATTATTTAGTTAATTACTTTAAGGTGACATAGGTAAGGGTAATTAATTCATCTAATTAAGTGTTCAACAATTAACCCATAAAATCAACTTAATTACATTTCTTAAATTAAATCAAATCTAATGTGGGAATGGGTTTAAAAACAAAGTGATGATTTCTCTTCTTTTTATTAAATCAAATAAAATCCAAAACTTAATTAATAAAGAAGCTTTGGTTTGCTTTAAATAATCTTATTTGATTTGATTATCTTTAAGAACTAGTTTTGTTGAATGAATCACATGCTTATATTTGATTGTCCTCTTTCCAATCATGTTAAATTTGGTATGCCATTGAATTCATGCATCCATCTTTTCAAAATCAAGTAAAATAAAATGGATTTCCTTTATGTAAACTTGCATGTGTTGATTTAATTTAATTTATGCGTGGTTATTATCACTATTAAATCCCAATGTATTTTTCAAAAGCTTATAAATGAATAATAATATGTGTTATGATGCTAGTTATAAAACATAAGAAATTCACATATAGCTTAAGTGTATGAATGTTGAGTTCTCTTTCCTCTATTCATGAGTTGATTTATATAAGATTGAATGGTAATGGGTATATAGATGGACATCCAGAACACGAGGCTTTAGCTAGCCACAAGGATGTCATTTGATTACCTCACTTCCCTAGTTTAACAATGGCATTTACCCATTTAATTTCATTCTTATTTATTTCAACATTAGAATTTGGATAGAGCTTTAATTCATATATATAAATGATTCAATCAAACATAATATACATTATTTGCATGATTTTCATTCCCACATTTATGTATACATCCATGTGTGTCCACGAAAAGCAAGTATATAGTCTGGACATCTCAGGAATATGAGGCTTTAGTTAGCCCCAAAGAGGTCATTTAATTACCTCACTTCCGTTTAAACATGTACTTGCCTATATCTTTGTACATGTATATGTATATGTGATTAGTGAATAAAATCCCATTTTTCATTAAAATTGCATGCATTCATAATTGACTAAGTGGTTGAATAATTATATGATTTAGCTTACTTCCTATGTTCATGTATCAATTTACATATGTTTGAATGAAAATGGGTATAGTCTAAAAATCGAGAATTTGAGAAGCTATCTCCAAGGAGGTCATTTGATTACCTCACTTCCACGGTTTGAACAATGGCACATGCTATTTAATTTCATTCTTATGTCCTTTTGTATAAAATTTGGATAAAGTTTTAAATTAATGTTTAAATAATTCAATCAAATAAAATATAAATTCTAAACACATACATTCATCATTTAAGTGTGCTAAAATATGTTGCATGTATAGATACACTTAGATTAAATAATATGCATGTTACATGTGATGGAAAGGAATGGTTTAATATATATCATGTGGTACTAATTCAATTAGATTAATCTTAAGATGTCTTTCATTTTGAATAGGTTTATTTAAAGGAAATCTAAACTTAGGATTAATTATATCATTTGATAAGACATTCACTAAAGAGAACCAAATCATATTAATATACTTTAGAAAGTGACTTAAGGTAGGGATGAAAAAGAGAAATCCTTTTTTCCTTTCTTTATAATACTTAGTTGCTAAGTGTAATAAAATAAAACAGAAGAAAACATAAATTAAAATTCTCAAATCAATTAAACTACTTCAAGTGAAATCAACCTTTCATGTTAAATTGAATCCTTCTACACTTAGAAAATTCAACATAATGCCTATAAGACTTACCACACAACCTTAATACACATTAAAATTAAGTCATCACTTCTAGCTCTAAGTTAGGATGGTGTGTATGTGAACTTTTGTTTATTTTATAATATATTATTTTAGATTGGATGTTAGGGTGTATGCTTCAGACTAGATGATAGGCCAATATTAGCTAATGATGTTCTGTAGGGGATTTAGCTTAAGGGATGCTTAAAAATATATCTGAATGCTCATTTTGCAAGTTGCTTAAATCCTTAAGCATAAGCCAAGTTAGGATAGGTGGGCTTATTTGGACAATTTATTCTCTCTAGTGGAGGTAAACCCTTATGTCCACATGTCACTTAGATTTAGGTCATGCTTTAGCTTGTACTAAAGCTCCACTGATTTAGGATCTGAGGTAGATATTTCCTTCAGGCTACGAGCATAAATCCTCACCTCTTAGGCATTCCTACAACATTCTGTTGGTGGATTATAAGCCTTAGTAATCTAATTAAACTTCAACTCAAAACATATTATGTAAAGAGGCAATTTTGCTTGACCATCACTAAGAGTAAGTCTTCATCACTGAATGTAACTCGTAAGATGTCCTTCAAGTGGCATGCCTCCCCTTTAAAGCGACTAAGCATATCTCTAGAACAAGTAATGCCTTGATTAGAGATTCTCTCATCTCTTTGGATAAGATAAAGGCATCGTATATGCTTAACTTAGCTGAAAACATTCTAAGGTGAGCTAGGACATTGTAATCAACTCTAGCTTGGTCCTCCACAAGCATATCCATTGATGGAGCATTCCATGGAGGGGCTATCTGCTCACTAGAACTAATGACTTGCTTAGCTTTATCTTGAGGTGCTACCCTAGGAGGTAGAACGTTGCCACCAAGGTTGATTTTGACTTTTGGAATGATGAGCTTATGGAAAGTTTTACCTTCTCATGGAATACCTGACTTCTCTAGATCCAGAGTTAGTTGACTCAAGTCCATCTCAGAGGTGAACTTGATTAGGAGAAAAAAATCTTACTCAATTAGAAAGGAAAGGATCAGAACTACTAGAGCTGTTATTTTATATAGAAATAAACGTAAAACTAAAAAATAAACTAAAAAAAACTTAAGCTAAAATAAATAAGCCTAAAATAAATAAACTAAACAAAATAAAAATACAAATTAACCTAAATTAAAATAAAAAATAAAATAAACTAAAATAAATAAATAAACCTAAACCTACGAGTTTACTTAATTTAAAAAAAAACCTAACCCTAAATCTTAAACTCTAAATCTAACCCTAAACCCTAAATAAAAACAAACCTAAACCCTAAACACTAAAACTTAAAACCAAACCCTAAACCACAACCCTAAACCCTAAACCCTAAATCCAAAATCCTAAACCCTAATTAAACCTAAACATATGACAAAACCCTAAAACCCAAGACACTACCCTAAACCCTAAAAAAAACTTAAACTATAAATAAAAAAAATAAAATAAAATAAAATAAACTAAACTAAAATAAAAAAATAAAAATAAAACCTAAACTAAATCCTAAACTTAAACCTAAACCCAACCTAACTAAACAAAATAAAATAAAATTAAAAAACCTAAATATAAAAAATAAAATAAACCAAATAATAAAATAAAATAAAATAAACCTAAAATTAAAACCTAAATAAAATAAAACTAAACATAAAAATAAAATAAATAAAAAATATAAAATAAAATAAAAATAAATAAAAACCTACCAAAATAAACCTAATATATAAAAATAAACCTAAACCATAAACTAAAAAAAACTTAAAATAAATAAAACAACTAAACCTAAAGAAATAAGCCTAAATAAATAAAACCTAAACCTAAACCTAAAATAAACTAAACCTAAACCTACAACAACAACAACAACAAGCCTTAATCCCAGGTGGGGTCATTTATGAATCCTTATCTCCATTGTGTCTATTATGTGTCAAATTCTCATTTAATTGGTATACTAAGATCATTTTTATACATCTTAACCAAGTCTTTTTAGGTCTACCTCTACCTTTCTTAACATAAGGAAAATCTAATGCATCTACTCTCTAATCAGTTCATGGACGCGCTTTATGTGGCCAAACCATCTAAGGCGACTCTCCCTAATCTTATCTACCTGGATCTACTCCAACTTTTTCCCAACATACTCATTTTGCATTCTATCTCTAAGGGTAAAACCACTCATCCACGAGCATCCTCATCTACGTAACATTTAACTTACTCTTATGTTTCTCTTTTATTGGCCAACATTACGCACCATAAGTCATTCGGGTCTTACCACCATCTTATAAAATTTTCCCTTAAGTTTAAGTGGAACTTTTCTATCACATAATAGGCGGATGCATTCCTCCACTTCAACCATCCAACTTGAATTCTACTAATAATATCTCCATCTATTTCACCATCATTTTGAACAATAGAGCCTAAATATCAGATCGCTCACTCTTATTAATGACTTGATCACCTAAAGTCACAACACTACCACTAAAATTTCTACAACTAAAATTACACTCCATATATTCAGGTTTTAGATCTTCTAGCGAAAACCTTTAGACTCTAAGTTGACCTCCATAATTCAAGTTTACATTTGGACTCCCTCTCTAGTCTTATCAACAAGAAGAATGTCATCGAAAAAAGCATACACGGGTACATCTTCTTGTAAATGCCTGGGAACATCCATAACTAAAGTAAAAAGATAAGGGCTTAATGTTGATCCTTGATGTAATCCAAGCTGAAATAGGAAAATAGTTTGTCAATCCTCCTTGTGTTTGGACACAAGTGACTCTAGTATACATATCCTTAATGACTTGAATATAACCAATATTAACTTTTTTTTTGTTCTAGAACTCTCCAAGAACATCTCTTGAGACTTTATCATAAGCTTTCTCTAAATCAATAAATATCATATGTAGATCCTTTTTATTTTCTCTATGCTTCTCCATCAAACCTCTTAACAAATGTATAGCATCCATAGTAGATCTACGGCATGAAACCAAAGCGATTGTGAGAAACTTACGTATCACATCGTAACCTATGCTCAATTACTCTCTCCCATAATTTTAATGTATGGCACATTAACTTAATTCCTCTATAATTTGCACAATCTTGTGCATCACCTTTATTCTTAAATATAGGAACCAACAAACTCTTTCTCCACTCATCTGGCATCTTTTTAGTCTTTAAAATAACATTAAAAGATTTGTAGTAAGAAATTCCTTGATCTCTAAACATTTCACACTTCTATTGGAATATTATCCGGTCCTCTGCTTTTCCACATTTCATTTTCTTTAAAGCTTCACTAACCCAGTTACTAATCTGATAAAAATGAAATTCTCTATTTTTGTTTAGGGTATTAAGGTTGCTAAAATCAATCGTACTTTCAGATCCTTCATTGAAAAGTTTATTAAAATACCTCATCCACCTATTTTCAATATCTTTTTCTAAGAAAAGCACTTTATTATTTTCATCCTTAATACTCCTCACTTGAACTATGTCTTTACTTCTCCTATCTCTTTGGTTGGCTAACTTATACATACATCTTTCACCTTCTTTGGTATCTAATCTATTGTATAAATCACTAAAAGTTAAATTTTTTGCATCATATATTGCTTTCTTAGAATCTCTACAGGTCATTTTATATCTTTCCCAATTCTCCGAGTTTTTACATCTAAACCAAGTTTTATAACAATGCTACTAAAACCAAGTTTTTACATCTAAACCTAAACCCTAAACTAAATAAAATAAAATTAACTAAAAATAAACTTAAACTTAAACTAAAAAATAAAACCTAAAAATAAACTTAAAACCAAAACCTAAAAAAAAACCTAATCCTAAACCTTTACTAAATAAAATAAATAATAAACTAAAAATAAACATAAGCTAAACCTAAGCCTAAAAAATAAATTAAAATAAAACCTAAACTAAAATAAATAAACCAATCTAAATAAAGAAAAATAAACCTAAATAAAATAAAAATAAAGAAATCACCTACTGTCGGGTTTGCTTAATTTTTAATCCAAAACCCTATATTCTAACCCTAAACCCTAAACTGACCATGACTAATAGTCCACTCCTACCCTGACCCTCTACCCTACCCCAGACCTGGGCCCAAAACCCTGGGCTAATCTCCACTATAACCTGGGCCCTACCCCAGAGACCCCAGACCTTACCCACTAGACCATCTAGGCCCTGAGCCACCTACCCTAAAACCTAAACAAACCTACTATAAATAAAGATAAAATATAAGATATACTAAAATTAAACCTAAACTAACCTAAACCTAATCATAATAAAATAAAATAAAATCAAGATTAACATAAAATAAATAAAATCTAAATTAAACTAAAAATATAATAAAATAAAATAAAAATATAAATAAAATAAAACTACATAAAATAAAATAAAATAAACCTAAAATAAAATAAAATAAAATTAAATAAAACCTATACCTTAAAATAAATACAAAATAAACACACCCTTAACTAAATAAAAAACTAAACCTAAAATGAAATAAAATAAACATAAAATACCAAACCTAAACTAAAATATACTAAACTAAAATAAATAAAATCTAAAAAAATTAAACTAAAATAAATAAACCTAAACTAAAAAAATAAAAAAACCTAAAATAAAACCTACTAAACTTAAAATAAAATAAAACTAAACCTTAAAATAAAATGAAATAAAACTAAACTAAAAATAAACAACCTAAAGCTAAACCTAAAAAATAAACTAAAATAAAGCTAAATAAAATAAACCTAAGATAAAATAAAATAAAAATAAAAAAAATACCTAAATAATAAAATAAATTAAATTAAAATAAATAAAAATAAACTAAAACTAAATAAACCTAAACCTGCTTGTTTGCTTATTAAAGGAACTATAAACCATGGGCCCTGGGCCACCTAGATCCTAGGCCCTAGGCCACTGATGCTACCTTAAAAGACCCTGAGCCTAGATCCTGGGCACAGCCCTGAGCCTGGGACCCTGGGCCCTGGGCCAAAGCCTGAGCCCTAAGCCCTGAGTGCTAGTGACCCTGGCCATGTTTATGACTACCCACTGGGCCACCAGGCCTGGGCCCTGAGCCTGGAGTCCTGGGCCTAGGCCCTGGGCCTGGGCAGGCCACTGGGCCCTGAATCAGATCAGGCAGTGACCATGGGCCACAGGCCCTGAGACCCTAAATACCACCTGACCTTTAAGACCCTCCTAAAGCAGGCCAGGCCCTGGGCCTGGAGTCCTATTGACTTCCCTGAGCCAACCACCCCCTGGGCCTTGGGCAGGCCACAAAACCCTAAACCTTAAATCTTAAATGCTGGGCCCTGAGCCACCCTCAAACACACCCCCCTAAATTTTAAAAGCCATAAACCCTAAAACTCTAAACCTAAACCTAAACAAAGATAAAACCTAAAAATTAAATAAATAAAATACTTAAGGTAAAGGGTTGTGGTTGGATGAGGTACTACCATGTGTAATAAAGCCTACCAAACTAATAAGTGCTCGTCGCTGTACAATGGCCACATAAGGAAGGAAAGCATAGCAGACTTACAACCTCCAAAGCAAGAAGACCACTAAGGAGACACACTAGCAGGGTAGCATGTCAGCCTAACCTATAGCAGCTACTAAGTGAGCACCACTAGGGGCATTATCTCAACTCAGAGTAGCTCGATACAGAAGGTATGTGTTTGCTTTATATGTTTGTGTGTAGTTTGTGTTTGTGTTGTGTCGATGAAGGATAGGATGCCACTCGGGTTCCTTACACCAACCCTAAACACGTCATGGAAGATTCACAAACAAGAAAACTTTCAACATGGAAGAGATTGAATTCAAAATGGAATTTTCATTGATGATAGTTATTTTCAAACATGATTTATAATATTTCTTTAAGTATAGCCCATTGATTGGAAGTATTGGGGGCTCTCCCATATGATTAATAAGCTACTAAGATCCTCCTTGGCAGACATTCTTTATGGAAAAAGGGCCTTCCCAAGTGGGATCAAACTTACCTCGTGTTATGGGTAATGGCCTTTAGAACTAAAATAAGCTCTCATCGTGAAAAGCTCTAGGGGGACCAACTTGATCGATCATTGAACTTTCTACAACTCAAGGTTTTGGCATGCTAACAGACGTCTCTCCTCCAAACCTTCAAGCTCTTCTAACCGCAACTTGGTGTTCTGCTTTATTGTGATCTTGCTACCCATAGCTATCCTTAGTGATGGGAGTTGGAATTCTAATGGTAGAACAACTTCGGACCCATACACTGAGGAGATAGGAGTAGACTAAGTTAGAGTTTTATATGTGGTGCGGTAGGCCCACAAGGCTTCAACTAATTGCTCATGCCACTGTCGCTTGTTGTTGTCACGTGTCTTATTTAGTATTTTGATGAGAGTTTTGTTGAAGTTACTGCTAAGCCATTTTCCCTCTAGAAGTTGATGATAGAATGTCTCCAATCTATGTTGTGTCTCCAAGCAAAGTTGTTGATCTTGGTGCTCTTAAATTTAGTACCATTATTAGATATAATTCGTTGAGGCACTCTGAACCTATATACAATATGGTTTCTAAAAAACTAGAGCACATGTTGAGCTATGACCTCCCTGAGCAGAATCAATTTCCCCCGTTTGGAGAAGTAGTCAATAGAAGTTAAGATGAAACTATGACACCTAGAAGAAGGAGGATCAATCAGACTCACTATGTCGGTATCCCAATACTCGAATGGCCATGAGGCCAATGTAGGATGTAGAATGTTGGGTGGTTGGTGTAGGACCACACTATGTATTAGACATTGGTGGCATTGCCTAGCCATATCCATGCAATCTTTGATCATCGATGGCCAGTAGTATCCTAATCTTTTGATCTTGGCTTTCTTCTTCAGACCAAATTGGTTGGCTCCACATAATCCTGAGTGTACCTCAGTCACGATCTTATGGGCTTCGTGCTTGTCTAAATAAAGCTACCACATATGGTCGAATGACCGTCGGTACAAGACACCATCCATAAGAGCAAATGAAAGTGCTCTCTACTTCATCTGATGGGCTTGGGACTTTATTTGAGGTAGTTTGCCTTTATTCAGCTAATCCATAAATGGTTGCCTCTAATCTAACTCTTTGTTCTTCTTGGCAATGTAATCACCCCTTCAAGAGAGGCTTTTTGATGAGTTCAATATCAATAAGGGATAAGACCAGTCTATTTTAGACCTTTATTGATATGGACTCATCCTCTGGACATGCCAACTCTTTGGCAAGCTTGGCTAAAGCATACGCTATGACATTCTCTCCTTGAGGAATCTTATAAATTATAACCTCTAGGATTTGGGCCATCAACACCAAGGTGTACTTGTGGTAGTGATGGAGCTTGGGCTTTATAATCTTATAGGACCCAATTATTTTTTTGATAACTAGCTAAGAATCCCTGAAGATGTTAATGTTCTAGATGCTTAAAGTAATGGCTAACTCTAGACCAGCAATCAAAGCCTCATATTTGACTTCATTGTCGGTGTAAGGATTGGACAGATGATATGAGAATCTCATCATATCGATGTCCAGAGTTAAGGGAACTATTCCTACCCCTGCCTTACTTGGAATAGTAGATTGTGATTCTTCTCCTCATTAAGAGGAAGCCACACCATCAAAGTACATCTCTCAGTAGTGAACACTAGTATCCCTTCAGTTCATGATTTCTTCATCAAGGAGATTATCACTAAGCAGAGAGTTAGCAAGAAGTGGGTGTGCTACTAAGAAATTTGCTCGCTTGTCCTTTCACCGTACAAAGGGGTACAAAGGTAATCTCAAACTGTGAGAGGGTCATGGACCATCATGCCAATCATCTGAATAGTGTCAACTGTGTCATGAGATACTATAGTGGATTAATCCTAGAGATTAAGTTCACCTTATGAGGAAGCATGTAGTGTTATAGCTTTTGGGAAGGAAAGATTAAAGCTAGGCAATGCTTCTCAATGGGTCGATAACTAGCCTCAGCAGGGCTTAGATAACGACTGAGGTAGTAGAGTGCATTTTGCTTCCCTTCATC
Organism: Cymbidium sinense; assembly: GCA_021442155.1. Taxonomy (NCBI): domain Eukaryota; kingdom Viridiplantae; phylum Streptophyta; class Magnoliopsida; order Asparagales; family Orchidaceae; genus Cymbidium; species Cymbidium sinense. Next base: position 74,527 of record JAKCPB010000086.1, on the reverse strand, counting down.
ATTGGCTTGGGCCAACAAAGCACCATGGGAGTCATCTAACATAGTAGTATAAAGTATGAGTGGCTTGCATGGTATAGAGGCTGCTAGAACTGATGGCGTCATCAAGTAATTCTTGATCTCTTCAAAGGCATGCTCACACTTATCATCCCACTTGAACTTAGCATCCTTTTTGACAAGTGCTGAGAATGGATGACATCTTCTCGATAGGTTGGATATAAATCATATTATATATGCCAAGCACCCTTAGAATGATTTGAGGTCAGTTAAAATTTTTGGGGGTGGCACTTCTAATATTGCCTTGATCTTCTCCAGATCGATTTTGATTCCCTGGTGTAGAATAACAAACCCAAGGAATTTTCTTGAAGCTACTCCAAATGCACACTTCAGGGCATTCATTTTGAGGTTAAATTATCTTAACTGTTCAAAAACTACTCTCAAGTTAAAGAGATGATCTTCCTTTTCTCTACTTTTGACCATGAGATCATCGACATAACACTCAACTTGATGATGAATGAGTTCATCAAAGATTCGAGTCATAGTCGGTTGGTATGTAGCACCGACATTTTTAAGGCTAAAGCCATGGCCTTATAGCAAAAATTGAGTTCTAAAAGTAGTGTTTATTTCATGTTAGGGGCCATCTTTATTTGGTTATATCGGATGAGCCATCCATGAAATAGTAGGCGCATGAGATTTGGCAATGTCCACTATTAGCTTCGATTGGTAGTGGAAATTCATCTTTTGGACATGCCTTATTTAAATCCAAAATTGATGCATATGTTAATTTGGCCATTCTTTTTCCTAATTGGGATGATGTTGGCTAACCAGGTAGGGTATTTTTCTTTTTGGATGAAGCCATCATCGATGAATTTCTTCACTTCAGAAATGACCTATTGTTCTATGTCTAATCGCATGCATCTAGGAGCTTGCTTGATAGGGTTAGAAGTACACTCTATTGTTAGTTTATAGACCATTATGTTAGGAGCTAATCTAGGCTTCTCTTCATAACTCCATGCAAAGTAGTCCTTAAACTCAGCTAATAGCTTATCTACATCATTGGTTTCAATTTCATTTAATAAAGAACTGATGTTTCTAAGTTGATTTCCTTGAGCTCAACAATGGTGGACTTGATCCCTTGTTTGAACTCTGGTGGTGCATCTTTGACTTCAAAATCATCTAGATCATCTGAAGTTTCTAAGCACAGGTCCTCATATGAGTTAATGTGATTTGAAAAGAACCTATCAGATTCCAAATGATTGGTGATGACTAAACAACAATCATCATCATCGACTGGACCCACTGTACTGAATCCTAGTCCTAGTCTTGATTGAGAGCTTTTACATTTATCCTTTCATATTCTATCAAATTAATCTAACTTGTGCTTTCACCAAGTATCTGAGATTAACCCTTTCTTTGCTAAATTATGAACACAAGGCAAGTACTAATCAAAAGGTAATTCAATTAAATCTTTATACTAATCATCCTCAAGTTCTACATCAACTTCTTGACTTGAGGATGATGCTCCGAAAGAACTCGAGTCTTCATACGTGGATGACTTAGGGGCTTCCTTAACTACCAAAACCTCATCTTTTTGAGAGGAATGTGTGGTTAGAGCTAAGGTTCCCAACTGATTCCTAACTGTTTCACATATTGACTTGGATACGCTTATGCTTTGCTTTGGAGCCCAGTCTTCATCGCTATCTAACTGGGACATATCTTATATTGGGTGGATAATAATGAAGTTTTCCACCCTCGACTACCTCACGGCCTCTTCTCTTTGTGGTGGAGGTCAGTCTACCCATATGTTGGAGTGAGTATGGGTGGAATCTAAGGTCAGATCCCACTTCCTCCTCCATGTCTATTTCTGATCCCTTTTATTTTTTTTCATTTTCTCTTTTCTTTTCTTTATCTTTTCTCTTTCTTTTTCTTTTTCTTTTATTTTTTTATTTTTAAACATTGGCCAAGTTCATGAGAATAGACTTGTTGATTTTAATGGAGGTAGTAAGCCACATCCTCATATATGCCGACCACATGAACTATAAATGGTTTGAGATCTCCTTTGACACAGTAGACGATCCCACGTCTCATAAACATCATACAGTGATGTAGAGAGGACAAAACTATATTGTTCTCATGTATCCATGGTCTCCCAAGCAAAGCATTGAAACATGCATCCAAGTTTATAATGGGAAATTTGGTTTCGATCTTCCAATCATCTATCTCCAAGAGCAACACTATAGAGCCTAAGGCCTATTAACCTCACTTTTGGATTGCAGATTCAATCTTCTCATCCTAGACTTAGGAATCTTCTAGACACTAAGACTTCTGTAGTCATAAGACACTTCCAACAAATAGGCAAACACTTAACCTAATCCTAAAGGCTTAGAAGGGTTAATGATAGGATTAGGTTATGGCTTAAGGATTAGGATAATCCATCTACCCTATAACCCAAATCCATTCCATGTTCACCTTCTCAAACCAAACATCAAGTTCAATTCAAACATTAAATTCAAATCCAAATCAAAAGCCAAATTACAAAACCAAATTATTATAGCCCATGATCAAATACAAACTTGAAACCCTTCCTAAGCCATAGGACCTATCCCATGGACTTAGCCAAATCTTAATCCAAATCAATGCAAAATCAATTGATTTTCTCATAATAAATTTATATCTTCTATCATCTTCCTAAATATGAATCAAATCTACATTTAAATGATCAAAACTAAATCAAACTAAATCAAATTAAATCAAAACACTTCCTAAGCCATATGATCTATCCCATGAACTTAGCCAAATCATTATCCAAATCAAGTCAAACTCAATTGATTTTCTCACAAATTAATCATATTTTAAATCATCTTCACAAATTTAAATGAAATATACATTTAAATTATCAAAACTAAATAAAACCAAATCAAAATCCAAACCTAAGCCACATGACCCAACTCCATGTACTTAGCCAAATTCCTTCATTCTAAACCCTAAATTCAACTGATTTTCTCATGAATCAATCATACCTTCAATCATATTCACAAATAAAAATAAAATCTACAATCATCAAGACAAACCAAAATCAACCCAAGTCAAACCCAACTTAACCCTTTTGACTTGAAAATGTTCAAATGAACCAAACCCCATTTGAACCCAAGCCAATTGTAATTGAATTTATATATCAATTCCAAATCCATATATAAACTCAACTAAATCAAACTCAACCCAAAATAAAGCCAACTAAACCCAATTGGTCCACTTGACCCAAAGTGGCCAATTTAACCTATTTGAGCAAAGTTCTATTCCTACCTAGATTCGATTAAACCAAGCCCATCAAAACCTCTCATCATGATTATTGATCACCCTAGGTTGATCAATTATCACAAATTAGGTCAAACTAAGTCAACTTGGTCATTTGACCAAGTCAGTCCCATAACCCACATGAACCCAAACTAGCCAAATTGCAACCTAAGCCAAATACCTTGAAACCAATGATTCATACCGAATCAAAATCAATATGTGATTATGACTTGACCTTCAATTGAGTCAAACCAAACCCAATTGTCTTGACCCAAGTTGACCCAAATTGACCTAAAAGACCAAATTGGTTCAAATCAAAATATTAACCAAATTGATTGCAACCAATGGCTCAAGTTCATTCCAAATTGATTATTGAACTTGACCAAAGTCATGATTAGACCCAATTGAACCCAATTGACCTACTTAGCCCAAATTGACTTAAAGGTTCAAGTTGGCCTAAATCAAAACTAAATCCAAATTAATTGAAACCACAACCTACAATCATCTTCAGTTGGTCAACTTAACCCAAACCAACTCCCAGCCCAAGCTAATTTGGTTAGTTTGGTCAAATTGGTAAACTTAACCCATTTGACCCAAATGAATTCAAATGAGCCAAAATCAAATCTAAGCCAAACTAAACCAAAACATCCCAAATGATCATATGAACTTGACCAAGCCCTAGTTTGACCCAATTTGACCAATTGGTCAACTTGACTCAAACTAACCCAATTTGACAAAAATGTTTCAAATTGAGCCAAACCAAACAATATCAAATCCAATTGACTTGAAATTTAGGCTAGCCCACTTTTGGCTTATTTCGAATCCGCCCAAATCAAATTTAATGCCAAATGATCATTCTACCCTTGGGTCAAGGGCATCATATGAGACAAATCACCCATGTAAGTGGTCATTTCAATTCATTGGCCACTTGGTACTCTCCAATGGTCCACCAAGGCACTGGACACTACCCAACGACCCAAGGGGTGGTTGGTGGTCATGACCCATGGGAGGTGAAATCACCTCACCTCCACATTGGAGCATTTGAAACTCATAGGACACCCATTATTTCTCTTGGCACCACCTCCACACCTTCAACCAACCAAGCCGAGCCAACTTACCTCCTCCCTGACATTTAAGACTCGTTGAGATGGTCGGATGACCACTAGAAGCCAAATTCGATTCCACCATCCGATCAAGATAATGGGGGGTATCCATCCCCTCATTTCCACTCAAACACACAAAAAACATTCCTCAGAGCCCTAGTTACCCAAGATGAGCTACTAGAGCCATTCCTTAAGCTCCCTAGCTCGTTCCTAGATCAGAAAATCTTATTCCTGTCCATCCCAAATAGAACTCCCATGCCTAACTTCCCTATTTCTCCATCAAACTCAAATTAACTTTTCATGCACCTTTTCTAGGCCTCATTGAGCAAGGACGAATCATCTCCCAAGCTTCCCGAGCACCGAAGGTGGAACTTCAATCAGAGCCGAGCTCGAAATCATCGATACATAGGCTTCCAAGCAAACATTGAGGAATTGATCCAAATTATCGATTCATATCCTTCACCATTTCTACACGTAGGCTTTGAGTCAGGTAAGTTTTAAGTAGTCAATCCCATGGTGCCATGTGGAAAGTACAACGCGTCAGCGTGCCACATGGTGCCAATAGGATTAGGCTTTAACTAAGCTTAATTAATCATTTTAATGGTGAAAACTTCTAAAAATCATAAAAAATCATAGAGAAATAAAAAAATGCCAATAAATACTTATTTTATAGGTATTTTAAGAGAAATAATTAAAAATGATCTTAACTTATTTTGAATAGTAATTAAGGTTTTATTAAGTTTAATTGAAAATTTATTAGCTTAATTACTCCTTAATTACTTAGGCTATTAATCCCAAATTTTGTGGTTAATTTAATGGGATGACCTATGCCTCCCATGATTTTCTTGGGATTTATTGCTACCCAATTAGAAAAATTGACAAATTAAACCTTAATTACACTTTAAAGTTAATTAATGACTAATTAATCCCATGAACATTAATAAAGTGGTTAATTAAGTTTATTAATTATTATTCAATAGTAAGTGAACTAAGGAATAGGGTTGGGACCCCTTTCCCTAAGTTCATTTCACCTTTTTTTAAAATGAAATTAATTAAATCACTTAATGAAATTGAAATCATAATCACATCAGACCTAATTAATTAAATCGATCTTTAGGTGTTTAATAATCTAATGGAGTTTAATGAAATTATGGTTAGTCCACATGTGTGGGAAAACCATAAGAGTAATTAATTAAGTCTCTTAATCTAATTAACTATTAATCATGAGCCAATTGCATTAGGCCCCTTTTATTTTCTAAGATCATTGCAAGTTTATATTCCATGCATATCATGTTGGCTCATAATTATTTAGTTAATTACTTTAAGGTGACATAGGTAAGGGTAATTAATTCATCTAATTAAGGGTTCAACTTAGTTAAGCCATAAAATTAACTTAATTATATTTTCTTAAATTAAATCAAAACACTAATGTGAGAATGAGTTTAAAACAAGTAATGATTTCTCTTCTCCTCTTTAAATCAAATCAAATCCAAAACTTAATTAATAAAGAAGCTTTGGTTTGCTTTTAAATAATCTTATTTGATTTGATAAAAACTATTTTGGTTGAGTGAATCACATGCTTATATTTGATTATCTTCTTTCCAATCATGTTAAATTTGGTATGTCATTTGAATCCATGCATCCATCTTTTCAAAATCAAGTAAAATAAAATGGATTTCATTTATGTAAGAATGCATGTGTTGATTTAATTAAATATATGTGTGGCTATTATCACTATTAATTCCAAATGTTTTTTCAAAAGCTTATAAATTAATAATAATGTGTTATGATGCTAGTTATAAGTACATAAGAAATGCATGTGCTTATAGCTTAAGTGTATGAATGTTGGGTTCTCTTTCCTCTATTCATGTGTTGATTTATATAAGATTGAATGGTAATGGGTATATAGTCTAAACATCCAAGGAATACGAGACTTTAGCTAGCCCCAAGGAGGTCATTTGATTACCTCACTTTCGGAGTTTGATACTTGGTTGATGAAATTAAAAAGAAGAAATGTTGAATATGAATTTGTTCTCTGTTTAAAAAAAAAATGAAAACCCTAAACCCTAAACCCTAAACTAAAACCTAAACCCTAAACCAAAAACCTAAACCCTAAACCCTAAACCCTAAACCTTAAAACCTAAACCTTAAACCCTAAACCCTAAAACCTATAACCCAAAACCATAAACCCTAAACCCCAAACCCTAAAACCTAAACCTAAACCCTAAACCCTAAACCCTAAACCATAAAAACCTAAAAACCTAAACCTAAACTAAATAAAACCTAAAAATAAAATAAATAAAAATGGCTAAACTTAAATAAAATAAAGTAAAACATAAACTAAAACCAACCTAACTTAAACCTAAGAAAAATAAAAAAAATAAAAACTAAACTAAAATAAAATAAATAAAAACCTAAACTAAAGTAAAAAATTAAATAAACTTAAAAATAAAAAACATAAATAAAATAAAACTAAGTAAATTAAAATAAATAAACCTAAAATAAAATAAAATAAAACTAAATAAATACCTAAACCTAAAAATAAACCTATAACTAAATAAAAATAAACCTACCTAAACTAAAAAATAAAAGCAAATAATAAATAAAAATAAAACCTAAATACTAAACTAAAAAACCTAAACCTAATACAAAATAAAATAAACTGAACTAAAATAAATAAAATCTAAACCCTAAACTAAATAAAATAAAATAAACTAAAATAAACCTAAACCTAAACTAAAAAAAAAATAAACCTAAAATAAAAACCTAAAACCTAAACCTAAAAAAATAAAATAAAAACCTAAACCTAAACCTAAAAATAAAAAATAAAACCTAAACCTAAAAAAATAAAATAATAATAGAACTAAACAAAAAAATAAATATAAACCTAAACCTAAACCTAAAAGATAAACTAAATTAAAAAACCTAAACTAAAATAAATAAACCTATAATAAATAAACTTGGCTAAATAATAATAAAAATAAACCTAAATAAAATAAACAGAAATAAATAAAAAATAAACTAAATAAATTAAATAAACATTAACCTACTAGTTCGAATAATTTAAAAAACCTAAACTCTAAACCCTAAAACCCTAAACCCTAAACCTAAACCTAAACCTAAACCCTAAACCATAAACCCTAAACCCTAAACCCTAAATCGTAAACACTAAACCCTAAACCCTAACCTAATCTAAAAAGCATAAACTCGAAACCCTAATACGCTAAACACTAAACCCTAAACTAACTATGAACCCTAAATCCTAAATCATAAAAATCCTAAACCCTAAACCCTAAAGCCTAAAGCCTAAACCCTAAACTAACCCTAAATCCTAAGCTAACACTAAACCCTAAATCTTAAAAATCATAAACCCTAAAGCCTAAACACTAAACCCTAAACCCAAAACACTAAACCCTAACCCTAAACCCTAAACCCTAAAACCTTAAACCCTAAACCCTAAACCCTAACAAACCCTAAACTCTAGAAACTTAAAAACCTAAACCTAAATAAAATAAAACCTAAAAAAATAAAGAAAAACCTGAACCTAAATAAAACTAAAACCTAAACTAAAACCTAAACCTAAACCAAAAAATAAAAAAAATAAACTAAAATAAAATAAGTAAAAACCTAAACTAAACTAAAAAAATAAAATAAATCTAATAATAAAAACCCTAAATAAAATAAAAAATAAACAAAAAATAAAAACAAAATAAACTTAAAATAAAATAAAAACTAAATAAAAACATAAAACTGAAAAACAAACTTTAAATTACTAAAAATAAATAAAAAGTAAAACCTAAAGTTTAAACTAAAAAAAATCCTGTACCTAAAATAAAATAAAATAAAAAAAATAAAATAAACCTACACCTAAACTAAAATAAACTAAACTAACTAAATAAAACATAAACCAAAACTTAAACTAAATAAAATAAAATAGATAAAAAAACATAAACCTAAATGCAAAAATAAAACTTAAAAATAAACCTAAAATAAAATCCTAAAACCTAAACCTAAAAAGATAAAATAAAAAGCTAAACCTAAACCTAAAAATAAATAATCAAATCTAAACCTTAATGATGAAACTAAAGAATAAACCTATAGCTAAACCTAATCATAAAAAAAGTATACATAAATAGAAATATAAAAATAAACTAAAATAAATACAAAATAAACTAATTAAACTAAATAAACCTAAACTTACCAATTCACTTAATTTTTTTTAAAAAGACCATAAACCTTAAATACTAAACCATAAGTCCTAAACTCTAACCCTAAACCCTAAACCCTAAACTCTAACCCTAAATCCTAAACCATAAAAGCTTAAACCCTAAAACCCTAAACCCTAAACCCTAAACCATAACCTTGAATGCTAAACCTTAAACCCCAAACCCTAAACCTAAACCTAAAGTAACTAAATAAATTAAAAAATAAACTTGATAAACTTAGACCTAAACCTAAACCCTAAGAATGGGCAGAACCTTGATGACAAGAACATCACCATCAACCGACTAGTCTAGATCTGATGGAGGAGAGAAGGCGAGGCGTTATCGCAGTGATGGTGGGGATATGGAGGTGATGAGGTGGAGGTGGTTGAAGCAAGTGGTTATGGAGGCTGAGGAGGGGATCTGGATATGATGGTGGATATCACTACTGAGAGTCGGGGTGGTTCGATGGAAACCGGAGAAACTAAAGAATGGCCAATACTACCGCTTATGGAACTGTCTTTACATTAGAGATGATGCTTTCATGCGTCTCATTTTGATCTATGTCATCGCTTTTGTCTTAGAAAACTTGGTGTGTTACTTGGTTGATGAAATCAAAAAGAAGAAATGGTGAATATGAATTTGTTCTCCATTAAAAAAATACAAAAAACTATAAACCCTAAACTAAAACCTGAAGATCTAAAACCAAAATCCTAAACCCTAAAAAGCCTAAAACCTAAACACTAAACTCTAAACCCTAAAACCCTAAACCCTAAATCCTAAACCCTAAATCCTAAACCCTAAACCCTAAACCCTAAAGCCTAAACCCTAAACCACAAACCGTAAACCCTAAACGCTCAACTAGCCATGAACCCTAAACCCTGAACTAACCCAAAACCCTAAACCCTAAAAAGGTAAAAACCTAAACCTAAACTAAATAAAACCTAAAACTAAAATAAATAAATAAACATAAACCAAAATAAAATTAAAAAAATAAAATAAAAACCTAAACTAAGACCTAAACCTAAACCTAAACCTAAACCTAAACCTCAAAGGAAAATAAAATAATAAATAAAAATTAAACTAAAATAAAATAAATTAAAACCTAAACTAAACAAAAAAATAAAATAAACCAAACCATAAAAAACCTAAATAAAATAAAACTAAATGTAAAAAAAACCTAAAATAAAAAAATAATAACTAAATAATAACTTAAACCTAAAAACTAAATTAAAAATAAAACCTAAAAATAAATAAAAAATAAAAACCTAAACCCTAAACTAAAAAAAAAACCTAAACCTAAAATAAATAAAATAAAATAAACATAAACCTAAACTAAAATAAACTAAACTAAAATAAATAAAACCTAAACCTAAACCTAAAATTAACTAAACCTAAACCCTAAACTAAATAAAATAAAATAAAATAAACTAAAACAAACCTAATCCTAAACTAAAAATCCCTAAAATAAAAACCTAAAACCTAAACCTAAAAAATCAAATAAAAACCTAAACCTAAACCTTAACATAAAAAATAAAATAAAAATAAAGTGAAACAAAAAATAAGAATAAACCTAAACCTAAACCTAAAAGATAAAATAAAATAAAAACTTAAACTAAAATAAATAAACTAAACTAAATAAAAATTCAAAATAAACCGAAATAACAAAACCCTCAACCTTAAAAAAAAATGTAAACCCTAAACCCTAAATCCTAAACACTAAACCCTAAACCTAAAACTAACCCTAAACCTACAACCCTAAACCTACAACACTAAACCCTAAACCCTAAACTAAACCCTAAACCCTAAACCCTAAACCCTAAACCATAAATGCATAAAACCTAAAACCCTAAACCCTAAACCCTAAACCCTAAACCCTAAACCCTAACCCTAAATGCTAAACCCTAAACCCCAAACCCTAAACCTAAAGTAACCAAATAAATTAAAAATAAACCTAAATACTAAAACCTAATAAACCTAAACCTAAATCTAAACCCTAAGAATAGGCAGAACCTTGACGGTAGGAACATCATCGTCAACAAGTCTCGCCTAGATCCCGTGAAGGAAGGTGAGGAATTATTGCAATGGTGGTGGGGAATCTAGAGATGCTGGTGAATATGGAGATGATTGTCAGAGCAATGGTGGTTATGGAGGTGGAAGGAGCGATGGAGGTTACAACCATGGTGGTAGCGGAGAGAGAGATCGGGGATATGATGGTAGATCCCGCTACTCGAGAGGAGGGGATGGTTCTGATGGGAATTAGAGAAACTAAAGAGCCATCGACCATCGCTTATGGAACTATGTCTTTATAGTAGAGACAATTTTACTTATCTATGATTTTTTATTTGCTATATGGTTGCTCATTTTTTATCTATGTCATCATTTATGTCTTAGAAAACTTGGGGTGCTACTTGGTTGATGAAATTAAAAAGAAGAAATGTTGCATTTGAATTTATTCTTTGTTAAAAAAAACCCTAAACCCTAAACCCTAAACCCTAAACCTTAAACCCTAAACTAAAACATAAACCCTAAACCTAAAACCTAAACTCTAAACCCTAAACACTAAACCCTACCTAAAATCTCTAAACCCTAAACACTAAACCCTAAAAGCTAAACCATAATCCCTAAACCCTAAACCCTAAATTGTAAAACCTAAACCCTAAACCCTAAACCCTTAACTATAAAACCCTAAACCCTAAACCCTAAACCCTATACACTAAACCCTAAAACCATAAACCCTAAACCCTAAAACCTACAACCCCAAATCCTAAATCTTAAACCCCAAACCATAAACTCTAAACCTTAAACCCTAAACTAAACTTAAACCCTATACCCTAAACTAACCCTAAACCCTAAACCTTAAATATTGAATTAAGTTATCATTAGGAGTAGATCTAAAGAATGACCTCATCATAACATCGTTATGGTAGCTAAAGAAAATGTCTTCAAGAGACTTTCCCTTGACTATTAAAGATTTGAATACCCTAAACCCTAACCTTTAATCATATTATAATACCACATATTATAGTATAATGTAGGATCATATATTTGAGCATGTAGTGATGTTTTTTTGGATGCTATAAGATGTTTTGAAATGTTTTAGTATATTATTGTATTGTGCCCTATAGTCTATATTTATATAAATCATAAAAATATTAATTTAATAAATTAGATGATGAAATTTATTTTATGTGACGTGGGAATTAGGTTATAGTACCAAAGGTGTGCTACACCATTTGTAGTCTAAAATGTAAGATTTTATGCTCAAAATAAATATTATATGTTGTAGCATTGTATAGCTTCATAAATCATAAAATATTATTCAGCACATTTTAAATTCTTTTAGTGTTTTACAATCATGTACTCAAGCCTACACTAGCTTATGTATAAAAATGTTGATTTAGACTTTAAAATGTTGAAATTTGGCAAAATTCATAATAGGTATAGCATGGCATCATAATATATTATTTCAACTTAAAATATGTAAGTGATACGACTAAAATATATAGTTTTTTATTATTTAGGCTAATTTTATGATTTTTGATCTGAAGCAATCCATTGTGATGTGATATACAATATAATATGTTATAGTGTATTAAAATATAGGATGCCATAACATAGTGTAGCATCATGCATTATAGCATACTATTATATATTACTACTTGTTGTTTAGCATATTTTAGTTTATTATAGTATGACGTAGTTGAGTTTGTACTAGTATAATTAAAAAAAATACTGATTTATAGGCTGAGATGATGGGATTTGACCATATTTAAGGTAAGCTTTTGGGAAATGGTATGTCATTTAATCAATGGAATTTTGCATCCCATAAGTGTAATGTAAGATAACATATTATATGAAAGAATATTAAAATATAATGTATTTAACAATATAACTTCACATATATATGAATGTGGTGGTGTGTTACTAAATGTTGAACTTAGGGGATACTAGCATTCACTGCTATGAGATGTACTTTGATGGTGTGGCTTCCTCTCAAAGAGGACAAGAACCACAATCTACTATTCCAAGAAAGGCTGGGGTAGGAATAGTTCTCTTAACTCTAGACCGTGATGTGATGAGATTTTGATATCATATGTCCAATCCCTACACCAACAAATAATACAAATATGAAGCTTTGATTGTTGATGAGTTAGCAAGCTTATCTTGAAACATCAACATCTTCGTGGGTCATTAAAAGCCCTTAAACCCTTGGTAAACCTAGAGTTTCTTAACCTGCAGAGCTAAGTCAAGTGCTAGACAAGTCTTATCAATTGCTATATTGAACAAAAAGCACTCTCTTGAAGGGGTGGTTGCCATTGTCAAGAAGGATGAGGAGGAGAGGCAACCATTCATGGATTACCTAAATAAAGGAAAACTACCAAGAGAAGTCCCAAGCGAAGCAGAGCACTTTCACATGGATGGTGTCTTGTATAAGTCTTTCGATCATATACATTGCAAGACAAGAGGATAGTGACCAAGGTACACTCAAGATTATGCGGAGCTAGCCAATCCAGTCCAAAGAAGAAAGCCAAGATCAAGAGACTAGGATACTACTGGCCATCGATGATCAAAGATTGCATGGATATGGCTAGGCAATGCCACCAGTGTCAAATACATATTGTGGTCCTACACCAACTGCACAACATTCTACATCCTACATTGGCCTCATGGCCATTCGAGTTTTGGGGTACCGACATAGTGGATCTAATTGATCCTCTTTCCAAGGGTCATTGATTCATCTTAGCTTCTACTAACTACTTTTCCAAATGGGCAAAGGTGATTCCGCTCAAAGGGGTCATAGCTCAGCATGTGCTTTAGTTTTTTAGGAACCAAATCGTATATAGGTACAGAGTGCCTTGACAAATTATATTTGATAATGGTCTTGCATTCAAGAGCATTCAGATCAACAACTTTGCTCGAAGTCACAACATAGATTGGAGAAATTCTACCATCAACTTCCCAAGGGAAAATGTCTTAGCAAAAGCCTTCAATAAAATTCTCATCCAAATACTAAAGAAGACACTTGACAAGTATAGGCGATAGTGGCATGAGCAGTTAGTTGAAGCTTTGTGGGCCTACCGCAGAACATATAGAACTCCAACTCAGTCTACTCCTTTCTCCTTAGTGTATGGGTCCGAAGCTATTCTACCATTAGAAGTTGAACTCATGCCACTAAGGATAGCTGTGGGAAGCAAGATCATAATAGAGTAGAACGCCAAGGTGCGGTTAGAAAAGATCGAAGGATTGGAGGAGAGATGCCTACGAGCATGCCAAAACCTCAAGTTATACAAAGCTAAAATAATTCAAGCTCACAAAAAGTTGGTCCATCCTAAAGCTTTTCAAGTAGGAAAGCTTATTTTAGTTCTAAGGAGATTGATTATTGCCTATTTTAAGATGGGAGACAAGTTTGAACCCCCTTGGAAAGATCATTTTTCCATAGAGAAGGCCTACCAAGGAGAATCTTATCAGTTTATTAATCATAAGGGAGAGTGCCCAATGCTTCCAATCAATAAGCTATACTTAAAGAATTATAATAAATCATGTTTGAAAATAATTATCATCAATGAAAATTCCATTTTGAATTCATTCTCTTCCATGTTAAAAGTATTCTTGTTTGTGAATCTGCCACGATGTGTTTAGGGTCACTATAATGAACTCGAATGACATCCTATCTGTCATCAACATAACACAAACATATAAAACAAACACATATCTTTTATCTCAAGCTACTCTGAGTAGAGATAACACCCCTAGGGGCACTCACTCATTAGCTGGTCTAGGTTGGGTTGACGTGCTACCCTGCTAGTGTGTCACCCTAGTGGTCTTCTTGCTTTGGAGGATGTAAGTCTGCTATGCTTTCCTTCCTTACTTGGCCACTGCACACTGACAAACACCTTATTAGTTTGGTACGCCTTACTATGTAGCCGGTATGCTACCTCATGTTGGCTTTGTTTAAGAGGATGTGAGTCTACTACACTTTCTTCCTGGATTAGCCTTCGTGCACTGACTGGGTCAAGTATATTTTAGGTATAGGATAAGTCACCTAGTGGTTTCTTCCTCTACCGCTTTGGTCCACCCTTCCTCAAGCTCCCGATTAGTAATTACTCTGGGTCAGATAGCATCTGTCCCACCAATGACAGACTATCCCGATGTTCAGTTCCAGTTAAAATGTTGTAAGCCTACATGCTTTCTTTCCAAATTGATTATTGCACACCGATAGGCACCTTAGGTTGGTTGGTTCTCACTATATTGATGGATACACCACTCATGCTGATAGATACACCTTAGGTTGGTTGGTTCTTGCACCATGGATCTGAAAGACTCATGGCGATGTAAGTGCTCGCTTTCTTGAGTTTGCCACCATACATATATGCCTCGATAAATTATATTTGATAATGGTTCTGCATTCAAGAGCACTGAGATCAACAACTTTGCCCGAAGTCACAGCATAGATTGGAGATATTCTACCATCAACTACCCAAAGAAAAGTGGCTTAGTAGAAGCCTTCAATAAAACTCTCATCTGAATACTGAAGAAGAAACTCGACAAGTACAAGCGATAGTGGCATGAGCAGTTAGTTGAAGCCTTGTGGGCCCACCGCACCACATATAGAACTCCAACTTAGTCTACTCCTTTCTACTTAGTGTATGTGGTTGAAGCCATTCTACCATTAGAAGTCAAACTCACATCACTAAGGATAGTTGTGGGTAGCAAGATCACAATAGAGTAGAACGCCAAGGTGCGATTAGAAGAGATTAAAGGATTAGAGCAGAGACACCTGCAGGCATGCCAAAACCTCGAGTTATATAAAGCTAAAATAATTCAAGCTCACAACAAGTTGGTCTTTCCTAAAGCTTTTCAAGTAGGAAAGCTTATTTTAGTTCTAAAGGGACAGATTATTGCCTGTCGTAAGATGGGAGGCAAGTTTGAACCCTCATGGGAAGATCCTTTTTCCATAGAGAAGGCCTACCAAGGAGAATCTTATCAGTTTATTAATCATAAGGGAGAGCACCCAATGCTTCCAATCAATAGGTTATACTTTAAAGAATTATAATATATCATGTTTGAAAATTATTATCATTAATGAAAATTCCATTTCTTATTCAATCTCTTCCATATTAAAAGTATTCTTGTTTGTGAATCTACCACGATGTGTTTAGGGTCAGTGTAATGAACTCGAGCAGCATCCTATCTATCATCAACACAACACAAATATAAACTACACACAAACATAAAAAAAAATACATATCTTTTATCTCAGGCTACTTTGAGTAGAGATAACACCCCTAGCGGCACTCACTCAGTAGCTGCTCTAGGTTGGGCTGACGTGCTACCCTACTAGTGTGTCACCGTAGTTGTCTTCTTGCTTTGGAGGATGTAAGTCTGCTATGCTTTCTTTCCTTACTTGGCCACTACACACTGACGAGTGCCTTATTAGTTTGGTATGCCTTACTGTGTGGCTGGTAAACTGCCTCATGTTGGCTTTGTTTAAGAGGATGTGAGTCTGCTACACTTTCTTCTTGGATTAGCCTTCATGCATTGACTGGGTCGACTATATTTGAGGTTTATGATAAGTCTCCTAGTAGTTTCTTCCTCCTAAGCTTCGTCAGTCCGCCCCTTCCTCAAGCTCGCTTAGTAATTACCCTAGGTCAGATAGCATCTGTACCACCGATGATAGACTATCTCGATGCTCAGTTTTACTTAGAAAGTTGTAAGCCTACTTATTTTCTTTCTAGATTGATTGTTGCACACTGACAAGAACCTTAGGTTGGTTGGTTCTCACTATGCTGAAGGATACACCACTCATGCTGACTGATACACCTTGAGTTGGTTGGTTCTCGCACCATAGGATACACCACTCATGGAAGATGTAAGTCTACTACGCTTTCTCCTTGAATTGGCCACCATACACTTATAGGCTTTTTTCCAGGGCTTAGGATAATGCCCTTAGTAGCACCTCCCCTGTGGGCACTATATTTGGATGACATCCTTTGTGAACCCATTTAGATACTACCAGGGTTACTATCAGATTGGACAGTTCTCTTTTCCTTGTAACCACCCCTATGGTTTGAGAATCCATCCTGTGGATGTGCAGATTCTTCTTTGGTCCAGTAAATCTAAGATAGGTCAAGGCCCACATAGCCTGTTCTTAGTGTAGTCCCTCACACACCAATAGGGTCCATGCAAACATATAAACAAAATATATATTCAGTTGTGGTTTAGGAGGACACCTCTAGCGATACCTTTTTCCAAGCAGGCATCCTGTCTTTAGGGCAATGATAGCAAAACTCCCTGTAGGAATCACCTGATTATCCTTGAGTTGATATAAGTCCCCAGTGAAATTCACTCAGTAGTCTCTCCTAAGTCAGATTCTATTTATTGTGCTACCAACAGGTCACCTCAATGGTTGTTCCCTGTATTAGAATATGTAAGTTTACTATGCCTTCTTCCTAGCACAGCTGTTGCAAACTGAAAGGAAACCCTTTAGGTTGGCTAGCTCTACCACACAACTAGTAGACTATCCCTTTGGATTTATAAATTTGAGATAGGACACATCCGATATAACCCCTTCTCAGTGGGTCCATCGCACACTAACATGGTTCATAAATTTAATCTATCAAAGTTGATCGAGCTCACATCCCTAACGGATATGCCCTCAATTCAAAATCAAACTAAACTAAATAAACATTATCAAATCACATGAATTTAAGATAAAATAAATCTTGACTACTTTTGAGTTGACATAAGTCCCCAGCAGCATTCACTTAGTAGTCACCCTAGGTCAGGTTCAATTTTTTGTGCATCTAATAGGTCACCCCAACAGTTGTTCCTCGCTTTGGAAGATGTAAGTCTACTATGCCTTCTTCCTAGCACAATCGTTGCACACCAAATGGCAACCACTTAGGTTGGCTAGCTCTACACCATAGTTGGTAGACTATCCCTTTAGATTTGTAAACAGGGTGTGTAGATATAGCTCTTCTTAGTGGGTCCAACCGATGGGTCATACATGCTAACTCACTAAGTTAAACTTGATCTAATTTTTCCTAGTGGAGTCAATTCACACCCTTCTCCCTAGTGGAGCCCCAAATTATATATATAACAAGTCAAATCAAATTCAAAACCAACCTCCCTATGAGAGCCAAATTAAACCAACTCCCAAGAGAGTCTAAATCAAAGAAATCCAACCAAACTTTTATCCCAGTGGATACATCCCAAACAAATCTATGAAATTAAACTCAAATAAAAATCCCCTTAATAGCCTAACCTACTTCCCTAAGGTTCATATACAGAAACTCGAGCCCATATCTCTAGCAGATGTGCCTCCACATCAATTAAAATAAAACAAATTAAAGTCGTTTCAATCTTAATCCATAGTGGATTATAGATTCTTATCCCCAATAGATCTTCTTTCCATAAATCATATAATAAAATCAAATTCAAACCTGATCCCCAACAGATTTTTTTTTTCTTCATTGCCCTCAACATAGACCCCTCACATGTCATGTCCAGTGCATGTGTGATCCCATAGCGGATCTCCCTCCATGTCCTTGACATGGAATTCTCAACAAATCTTATTTCTTCTCTTATGCACACCTTTAATACTTCAACCAAAAGCCTAATAATAATGTATTCATTCAAATTACATCATCTTAACATTGTAATCAACATTTTATGATTTATGATGGTGCAAGCTCAAACTAACTATACAATATCATGCTAAACATATTATAGTGTGAATTAACACACTATTATATTATAATATATAATGTTATATTATAATTTGCTATAATATAATATATTATCTAACATTATACCTCATTAGAATCACTTAAAAGTAACAAATAACAAAATTTTCTCAAAATATGAATAATGTTCATTTAAGATGTAAATTTGTTTATTTTCTATTAGAAATGGTACAGAATAGCTTAATCTTGGTGTGTTCCATGAATTTGGCCAAATTGTTCCATCTCAATCTTCAAATTAACATTTTTGTGAGTTTTGACCCAATTTATTATAACAAAAGTAAAACATACTAAAATGTACAAATATTTATAACACACCATTCATATATATGTGAACTTATATTGTTATGTACATTATATTTTAATATGCTTTCATATAGTATATTATCTTACATTACACCTTAAAATGAATCACTTTAAGAAAGAAATTTATAAAATTTGGTTGAAAAATGAACATTTATTTTGGATGCAAAATTTCATTCTTTTCATTAAATGACACGCCATAGCACACCCCCAATGATGTTCCCTAAGGCTTACATTAAATTCGGCCAAATCCCATCATCTCAGCCTATAAATTAGTATTTTTATAAATTATACAAGTACAAACTCTACTACATCATACAATAATAGACTAAAATATGCTAAACAACAAGTAGTAATACACAATAGTATGTTATAATGCATGATGATACACTATGTTATGGCATCCTATATCATAATAGACTATAACATTTTATATTATATTATATTGCATATCACATCACAAGGGATTTTTTAAGATAAAAAATCATAAAATTAGTCTAAACAATAAAAAAACTATATATTTTAGTCGTATCGCTTACTTATTTTAAATTAAAATAATATATTATGATGCCATGCTCTACCTATTATGAATTTATTAAATTCCACCATTTTAAAGTATAAATCAATATTTTATAAATAATGCTAGTAGTTCTATAATTATAAAATACTAAAATAATTTAAAATCGTAGAATAATATATTATGATATATGATGCTATACTATGTTACAACATATAATTTTTATTTTGAACATGAAATCTTACTTTTTAGACTATAAGTGGCATAGCACATCTTTGGCACTACAATCTAATTTGCACTTCAAATTTAACAAATTTCATCGTCTGATTTACTAAATCATTATTTTTATAATTTATATTAATATAGACTATAGGGCACAATACCATGATATACTAAAACATTTCAAAACATCTTATATCATCCAAAAAACACATCACTACATGCTCAAATATATGATGCTACATTATATAATATATGGAATATAATTTGATTGGGTGGGTTTAGGTATAAAAATCAATAGGGAAAGTCAAGACATTTTCTTTAGCTACCATAACCATGTTAGAATAGGTCATTCTTTAGATCCAATGACATCTTTATTTTGGTAGGGTTTTAGTGTGGGGGATTATTTGGGTAGGTTAGTGTGGTTTAGGGGTTGGTTTAGTTTAGTGGAGGGTAGTTTGGGTAGGGTGTAGGGTAGGGTTTAGGAGGGTTTTAGGTTTGTGGAGGTTTAGTGGTTTAGATTTTAAGTGGTGGGGTGGGGTGTGGTAGAGGTTAGGGTGTTTAGGGTTTAAGTTTAGTTTAGTGTTTAGATTTAGGTTAGGTTTTTTTTAATAGAGAACAAATTTAGATTCAACATTTCTTCTTTTTGATTTCATCAACCAAGTAGCACCCAAAGTTTACTAAGAGATAAGCGAAGACATAGATAAAAAATGAACACCAATAGAGCAAATCAAAAACCCTAGATAAGTAGAACTATCTATTATAAAGACACGCCCATAAGCAGAACGATCAACCACTCTTCAATTTATCAACACCCCTCAACTTGAGTAGTGGATCCACCTTCATATCATGATCTCTCTACTACCACCATAGTAACCTCCGCCGCTCCTAGATCCATAATACCAGACCAACCACCACCTCCATATCCACCAACACCTCTGATTTTAGTGATAACCTCATACTTATCTTTGCTAGACTAGCTTGAAGGTGATTGCTACTATTTTATGATTCTTAGTGGTTTTTGGGTTTTAGTTGGGGTTTGGGGGTTTAGGTTTGGGTTAGGTTTAGGTATAGGTTTAGAGGTTTGTGGTTTTAGTTTAGTATTTTTAGTTGTGATTTATTTTAGGGTTTAGTTATGATTTTATGGTTTATGTTTTTTAGTTTTATTTTAGGTTTTGGGTTTAGTTTTAGTTAAGAATAGGTTTTAGTTTATTTATTTATTTTTTATTTAGAGTTTATTTTATTTAAGTATATTTTAATTTTTTTTAAATTTTTTTATTTATATTTATTTATTTTATTGGTTTTATTTATTTTATTTTTTTTTATTTATTTTTTTTTAGGTTTTTATTTTTTTTTAGTTTTATTTTATAAGTTTATTTTAGGTTTAGGTTTTAGTTTATTTATTTTTATTTTTTTGGTTTTTATTTTAGGTTTTATTTTTATTTTTAGTTTAGGTTTATTTAGTTTTATTTTGTTTAGGTTTAGGTTTAGTTTATTTTAGGTTTAGTTTTATTTATTTTAGTTTAGTTTATCTTTTAGGTAGGGTTAGGGTTTATATTTATAGTTTATTTTATTTTTATTTTATTTTATTTTAATTTTAGTTTAGGTTTTAGTTTAGTTTTAGGGTTTATTTATTTTATTTATTTTTTAGTATTTTTTTATTTTATTTTTTTTATTTTATTTTAGGATTTATTTATTTTTAGTTTGGTTTATTTATTTATTTATTTATTTTATTTTATTTTATTTTTATTTAATTTATTTATTTTATTTTTTTTTATTTATTTTATTTTTTATTTATTTAGTTTAAGTTTTTTTTTTATTTTAGTTTAGTATTTATTTTTAGGTTTAGTTTATTTTTTAGGTTATAGGTTTAGTTATTTATTTTATATTTAGTTTTATTCATTTTAGGTTTATTTATTTTAGGTTTAGGTATATTTTATTTATATTTATTATTTATTATTTATTTATATTTATCATTTTATTTTTTTTTTTATTTATAGTTTAGTTTATTTATTTTTTATTTTATTTTAATATTTTAGGTTTATTATTTTATATTTATTTTATTTTTTATTTATTTATTTTATTTTTTGGTATTTAAAATTTATTTATGTTATTTATAGGTTTTTTATTTATTATTTTAGTTTTTAGTTTGTTTTAGTAGTTTAGTTTTAGTTTGGTGGGTAGGGTTAAGATTTATGGTTTAGTTGGGTTTAGGATTTTAGGGTTTAGGATTTAGGGTTTCAATATTAGGGTTTAGGTTTGTAGGTTTAGGGTTTAGGGTTAGTTTTAGGGTTTATGGCTTTAGGTTAGGTTTTTTTTATTTTAGTTTTAATTTTAATTATTTAATTATTTTAAATTAAGTAAACTTATAGGTTTAGGTTTATTTAGTTTAGGTTTTTATTTAGTTTTGGTTTTATTTTAATTTAGTTTAGTTTATTTATTTTAGGTTTATTTATTTTAGTTTTTATTTTAGTTTATTTTTTTTAGTTTATGTTAGATATTTTAGTTTAGTTTATTTTATTTTATTTTATGTTTTGTTTTTATTTTAGATTTAGTTTAGGTTTTATTTTATTTCAGGTTTTAGGTTATAGGTTTTATTTTAGGTTTATTTTAAGTTTTATTTTAGAGGTATTTATTTTAAGTTTATTTTATTTTATTTGGTTTAGGTTGGATTAATTTATTTTAAGTTTAGGTGTTTATTTATTTTGTGTTATTTATTTTAGTTTAGGTTTAAGTTTATTTTATTTTATTTTAGTTTAGGTTTTAGTTTAGGTTTTTTATAGTTTATTTATTTTGAGGTTTAATGTTTAGGTTATTTTTTAAGTTTAGGTTTTATTTATTATCTTATTTTTTTTAGGTTTATTTTAATCTTATTTTAGATTTAGTTTTTATTTTATTTAGGTGTTTTATTTTTTTTTGTTAATTTTAGGTTTTTATTTATTTTTTTTTAGCTTAGTTTTTATTTTTTATTTTTTTTATTTCCTTTTCTTTTTAGGTTTAGGTTTATCATTCAGGGTTTAGGGTTTAGGGATAGTTTTAGGGTTTTGGATTTAGGGCTAGTTTTTAAAATTTTAATTTAATTTAATTTATTTTTTCAAATTAAGTAAACTAGTAGGTTTAGGTTTATTTAATTTATTTTTTACTTATTTTAGTTTAATTTATTTTTTATTCTTATTAGGTTTATATTTAATTTTATTAAGTTTACTTTATAAATTTTAGATTTGTTTATTTTAGTTTATTTTTTCAGTTAAGGTTTAGGTTTTGATTTATTTTTTGTTTAGTTTTATTTTATTTTATTTTTTAGGTTTAGGTTTTAGTTTTATTTTTTATTTTGGGTTAGGTTTAGCTTTTATTTTATTTTAAGTTTATTTTTAGGTTTATTTTTAGGTTTTATTTTTAGTTTAGGTTTAGGTTTATTTTTAGTTTATTGTATTCTATTTAGGGTTTAAATTTAGGTTTAGGATTTATTTATTTTTGTTTATATTATTTTTGCTTAGGTTTAGGTTTATTTTATTTTAATTTTAGGTTTAAGTTTTGTTTTTTAGTTTAGGGTTTAGGTTTTATTATTTATTTATGTTTAGGAGTTAGTTTTAGGTTTATTTTTTAGGTTTAGATTTTTATTTGGTTTTTATTTTATTTTTATTTTAGGTTTAAATTTTTTATTTTATATAGGTTTTTTACTTTTTAGTTTATTTTTTATTTTTTATTTTGATTTCTTTTTAGGTTTAAGTTTAGGTTGCGTTTTAGGTTTTAGTTTAGGTTTTTATTTAATTTTATTTTATTATTGTATTTTGGTTTAGGTTTATTTATTTATTTTATTTTGTGGTTTAGGTTTAGGTTTTTAGCTTTTTTTTAGGTTTAGGGTTGGTTTATTTTAGGGTTTAGGTTTGGGTTTAGGGATTGGGGTTTAGGGTTTTGGGTTTAGGGTTTAGGGTTTAGGGCTTTAGGGTTTAGGGTTTAGGGTTTAGGGTTTTTAGGGTTTAGGGTTTATGGTTGTGGGTTTAGGTTTTTGGTCTAGGGTTCAGGTTTTAGTTTAGGGTTTAGGGTTTTTGATTTTTTTTTAATAGAGAACAAATTCATATTCAACATTTCTTCTTTTTGATTTCATCATCCAAGTAACACACCAAGTTTTTTATGGCACACGTGACAACGTAGATCAAAAAGGATCACGCATAGAGCAAATCAAAAACCCTAGAGAACTAGAACTATTTCTACTTTAAAGACATAGTTCCATAAGCAGTAGATTGGATCGGCCGTTCTTCAATTTTCTAAGTTCCCATCAGAACCAACCTGACATCTCGAGTAGTAGGATCCACCATCATATTCTCGATCTCTCCCTCCGCCAACTCCACGAATGTAACATCTGTCTCTCCTCTGGCCTCCATAACCACCACTACTTCGACCACCACCTCCATATCCACTAGCAACTCTAGATCCCCCACCACCGCTATGATAACCGCTGCCTCCGCCTTTGCCTCCATCGCCAAATCAAGATTGAGCCTAATTGATGGTGATTTTCCTACTATCAAGATTATACCCATTCTAAGGGTTTAGGTTTAGGTTTAGGTTTATGTTTAGTAGGTTTTAGGGTTTAGGCTTATTTTTTAATTTATTTAGTTACTTAAGTTTATGTTCAGGGTTTAGGGTTTAGGGTTTAGGGTTTAGGGTTTTGAGTTTAGGGTTTATGCTATTAGGGTTTAGGGTTTTTTTTTCTAAACAAAAAATAATTTAGTTTATTTTTTATTTATTTTAATTTATTTTATTTTTTATTTTTATTTAGGACTTTTTTTTATTTAGTTTGGTTTGTTTATTTTGGTTTTGGTTTTTTATTTTAGTTTATTTTGTAGGTTTAGGTTTAGGTTTATGTTTGTTTTTTAGTTTAGTTTTATTTTTTAGGTTTTGGTTTTATTTTATTTATAGGTTTAGGTTTAGGTTTTTTATTTTATTTTATGTTTAAGTTTTAGTTTTATTTTAGGTATATTTTTTTATTTTATTTTGTTTATTTTAGTTTTGGTTTATTTTACTTTATTTTATTTTATTTAGTTTAGGGTTTAGGTTTAGTTTATTTTAGGTTTAGGTTTAAGTTTTATTTATTTTAGTTTTGTTTATTTTAGTTTAGGTTTAGGTTCATTTTATTTTGCTTATCTTAGGTTTAAGTTTTTTTTTAGTTTAGGGTTTAGGGTTTTTTTTAGGTTTATTTTTTAGGTTTAGGTTTTTATTTAGTTTTTATTTTATTTTAATTTAGGATTATTTATCTTTTATTTTACATTTTGTTATAATTTTATTTAGATTTTATATTTTTAGGTTTATTTTATTTTTATAGTTTGGTTTAGGTTTTTATTTTTTATTTTTTTTATTTTTTCATTTTAATTTTATTTTAATTTTAGATTTAGGTTTAGGGTTAGGTTGTTGTTTAGGTTTGTATATTATTTTATTTTATTTAGGTATAGGTTTATTTAGTTATGGATGTTCTTATGAGGCATTTACAAGAAGATGTACCCTAGTGTGTTTTTTTTCGATGACATCCTTCTTGTTGATAAGACTAGAGGGAGTCCAACGTAAACTTGAATTATGGAGGTCAACTTTAGAGTCTAAAGGTTTTTAAGCAGATCTAAAACCTAATATATGGAGTGTAATTTTAGTTGTAGAAATTTTTAGTGTTGTGATTTGTGATCAAGTCATTAATAAGAGTGAGCGATTGATATTTAGGCTCTATTGTTCAAAATGATGGTGAAATAGATGGAGATATTATTAGTAGAATTCAAGTTGGATGGTTGAAGTGGAGGAATGCCGCCTATTATGTGATAGAAAAGTTCCACTTAAACTTAAGTGGAAAATTTTATAAGATGGTGGTAAGACGCAATGACTTATGGGTAATGTTGGCCAATAAAAGAGAAACATAAGAGTAAGTTAAGTGTTACGTAGATGAGGATGCTTGTGGATGAGTTATTTACCCTTAGAGATAGATTTTTGTTTGTTATTTATTTTCTATTTTAGCAACAATGCAACCGAACGAAGCTTTAGGAGAGTCGCTTAGATGGTTTGGCCACATAAAGCATCTATCCGATGATTACAGAGAGTAGATGCATTAGATTTTCCTTATGTTAAGAAAGGTAGAGGTAGACCTAAAAGACTTGGTTAGATGTATAAAAATGATCTTAGTATACCAATTAAATGAATTTGACACATAATAGACAATGGAGTTAGGATTCATGTATCCCCACCTAGTGGGATTAAGGCTTTGTTAATTTAGGTATAGTTTATTTATTTTGTTATTTTTATGTTTTATTTATTGTAAGTTTTAAGTTTTAGGTTTAGTTTTGGGTTTAGGGTTTTATTTTAAAGTTTAGGGTTTAGGTTTTAGAATTTTGGGTTTTTTAGGGTTAGTTTTAGGTTTTATTTAGGGTTTAGGTTTGTGGTTTAGGGTTTATTTGAGTTTTTAGGTTTTAGGTTTAGGTTTATTTAGGGTTTTAGCTTTTAGGTGTAAGGTTTAGGTTTTTTAGGTTTAGGTTTTGTTTTTTAGGTTTTAATTTATTTATTTTATTTTTTTAATTTAAGCAAACTTTTAGTTTATTTAGTTTAATTTTAGTTTATTTTTATTTATTGTTTACTTTATTTTTATTTTAGTTTATTTAATTTTTTTTATTTAGGTTTATTTTTATTTTTATTTAGTTTAGTTTAGTTATTTTATGTTTATTTATTTTACTTTATTTTTTTAGGATTAGGTTTTAGTTTAGATTTATTTATTTTTAGTTTTATTGTTATTTTATTTTTTTTATGTTTAGGTTTTAGATTTTTATTTTAGGTTCATTTTGGTATTATTTTAGTTTAAGTTTCTTTTATTTTAATTCATGTTTAGGTTTAGTTTAGTTTATTTTAGGTTTAGGTTTAGGTTTATTTATTTTTGTTTAGTTTATTTTACTTTAGGTTTAGGTTTATTTTATTTTTATTTTAGGTTTAGGTTTTTTTTAGTTTAGGGTTTAGGTTTTACTTTTTATTTATTTTCAAGTATATTTTTTATAATTTTTATTTTATTTCTGTTTTTATTTTTTTAGTTTAGTTTAGGTTTTTGATTTTTTTTTTCATTTGAACTTTATTTTAATTTTATTTTCTTTAGATTTATTGTTTTTTTTAAGTTTCTTTCTTTATTTCATTTTTATTATCCCAGGTTAGAGGGCCTGGCCCAGTGGTGGGGGCCTTGTGGCCTTTTTTAGAGTGGCCCAAGATCATGGGTTTGTGAGCTCAGGGCCTGGGGCCCATGGCCCAGTGGCCTAGTCTTAGGTCAGGTTTAGGATAGGGTAGGCCTGTGGTTACATCTGGCTCAGGGTTTAGGTCAGGCCTGGTGGTTTTAATTAATTTATTTTTATTTTTAATAAGCAAACCCATTTAGTTTATTATTTATTTATTTTTAGTTTATTTTATTTATCTTTAGTTTATTTATTTAGGTTTTTATTTATTTATTTAGTTTATTATTATGTTTATTTTATTTTTAGATTAGTATTTAGATTTTTATTTTTAGTTTATTTTTATTTTATTTTAGGTTTAGGTTTTAGATTTTTTATTTTAGATTCATTTTAGTTATTATTTTATTTAGGTTTGTCTTTATTTGGTCTATGTTTTAGTTTAGGTTTAGTTTATGTTTTATTTATTTTTTTGTTTAGTTTATTTTAATTTAGGTTTAGGTTTATTTTATTTTTATTTTAGGTTTAGGTTTTTTTTTAGTTTAGGGTTTAAGTTATATTTTTTATTTATTTTCCAGTATATTTTTTATACTTAGGGTTTTATTTAGTTTTTATTTGATTTTATTTTAGGTTTATTTTATTTTTATTTTAGGTTTAATTTTTATTTTATTTTGGTTTTTTATTTTTTTTAGTTTAGTTTAGGTTTTTATTTTTTTCATTTAAACTTTATTTTTAATTTTATTTTCTTTTTAGATTTAAGTTTAGGTTTTAGTTTAGGTTTTTCTTTTATTTTATTTTATTATTTCTTAGGTTTAGGCTTTTATTTATTTTATTTTTAGGTTTTTAATAAGTTTAGTTTAGGTTTTTAGGCTTTTAGCTCAGTGGATTGATTTGTGGTTATGAGGGTGGCCTAGGTGGGGTTTTAGGGTATTTTGTGGTTTGTGGTTTAGGGTTAGATTTAGTGGTTTGGGGTTTAGGTTTAGTGTCAGTGGTTTAGTGTTTTGTGAGTTTAGGAGTGAGTGTTTAGGTTTTAGTGGTTGGTTTAGTTTAGGGTTTAAAATTTTGTTTTTTTTAAGAGGAACAAATTCAAATTCAACATTTCTTTTTTGATTTTTCATCAACCAAGTAACACAGTAAGTATAGATAAAATTGAGAATGCATAGCAAAATGAAAGACACTATTCCATGAGCTGGATCGATCGACCTTTTAGTTTCTCCAGTTCCATCAATCCACCTCTCTAGTAGGATCCACCATCATCATCTCTCCCTCCATCATCGCCACCATGGCTATAACCTCTGCTTTTCCTCCTCCAAAACCACTACTCCACCACCACCTCCATACCCACCAAGACTCTGTGATCCCCCACCACCACCGCAATTGCCTCCTTCACCTCCAATGATGATAGAACTAGACTTAGCCTCGATGGTGATGTTCGCCATGAGTTATGCCCATTCTTGGTTTAGGTTTAGTTTTATAAGGTTTTTTAGGGTTTATGTTTATTTTAATTTATTTAGTTACTTTAAGAGGATTGACTAGGTTTAGTTTAGTGTTTAGGTTGGGTTTAAGGTTTAGGTTTTTAGGTTTATTTAGGTTTTATTTTATGCTTTGTGGTTTAGGGTGGGTTTAGATTTAGCTTAGGGTTTTACGATTTTGGGGTCACAGTTTAGTGTTCAGTTTAGTGGTTAGGTAGAATTTTTAATAAAAAAATTAAAACAAGTAGGTTTATTTTAGTTTTTTTTATTTACTTTTAATTTTATTTTATTTTATTTAGATTCTTTAATTTATTTCATTTAGTTTAATTATTTTAGTTTGTTTTTATTTTTAGTTTTAGCTAGTTTATGTTTACTCATATTTTTTTATTTTTATTTTTAGGTTTAGGTTTTATTTATTATTTTTATGTTTATAGGTTTTATTTTTATTTATGTTGGTTTTAGGTTTTATTTTAGGTTTATTTTAGGTTTTATTTTTATTTTAGATTTAGATTTATTTTTTTATTTTTTGTTTGGTAGGTTTAGTAGGTTTATTTTATGTTGGTGGCTTAGGTTTTATTTATTTTATTTTTGGTTTAGTTTTAATTTATTTTGTTTATTTTATTTTATTTTAAGTCTGTTTTTTTTAGTTTTGGTATTATTTTTATTTAAAGAGGTTTTATTTAGGTTTATTTTTTTTTTTTCTTTTTTTTATTTTATTTCATTTTAGCTCATTTATTTTATTTTAAATTTATTTTATCATTTTTTTATTCATGTTATTTATTTATGTTAGTTTAGGTTTTTTTATCTTTATTTATTTATTTTTTATTTTATCTTATTTATTTTGTTTAGTTTTAGTTTTATGTTCTTATTTTATTTATTTAGTCCAGGATCTTTGGTTTAGTAGATAAATAGTTTTGTGGCTCAGTGGCCTGGGTTTCAGGTGAGTTTAATGCCCAGTGGTCAGGATTAAGGCCTATGGTAGGGTCAGCCATGAGTATGGTTTTAGTTTTGGCCTAGGGAGGGTAGGGTCATTAGGTTATTTTAATGATCAGAGTTTAAAGATCAGACTATTAGGGTAGATTATTTTATTTTAATTATTATTCTTAAAGTAAATCATAGGTTCATTAATATTTTATTTATTTTTTTATTCAATTATTGTTTTATTTGGATTTATTTATTGTATTTTTTTTATTTTATTTAGTTTTTTCTTTTTGGTTTTGGTTTTATCTGTTTAGTTTTGTTTTATTTTTTAGGTTTAAGTTTTTATTTTAGGTTTTTTTAGGTTTATTTTATCAGTTTACTTTAGTATATTTATTTTATTTTAGGGTAGTAGTTTAGGTTTTATTTACTTTAGTAGTTTAGGTTTCTTTTATTTTTTTATTTTTATGTTATTTTTTTTAGTGGTAGTTATGTTATTTTATTGTTTTAGTAGTATATTATTATTTATTTTAGACCATAGATTATATTTTAGGTATTTATTTATTTAGTATTTTTTTAGTTTTATTTATTTTACTTTATTTTATTTTATTTTTTATCTTTAAGTTGAGGTTTAGGTTTTATTTATTATTTTATAGGTTTAGCTTATTTATTTATTTTAGGTATTTAGTAGAGTCAGTTTGGTGGGTTGTGGCTCAGGAACGGTCTGGTTTGTAGGATTTATGTTTAAGTAGTAGGGAGTTTTAGGGTGGTTTAGGTGTTTAGGTGGAGGTTTTTATTTGATTTTATTTATTTATATTTATTTTATTCTTTCAAATTAAGTATTAGGGTTTAGGTTTACTTTAGTTTTTTTATTTTTTATTTTTTTTTTTAATTTATTTTGGTTTATTTTAATTTTATTTGGTTTAGTACATTTATTTTTTTATTTATTTTTATTTGTTTTTTTAGTTTATGTTTAAGATTAGGATCATTTTTAGTTTAGTTTAATTTTTATTTTATTATTTTAGTTTAGGTTTTATTTTATTTGGTTTTGGTTTAGGTTTTATTTATTTTTTAAGTTTAAGTTTAGGTTTTATTTTAGTTTATATTTAGGTATTATAATTTTAGTTTATTTTGGTTTATTTTATTTATTTTAGTAAGTTTAGGTTTAGTTTTATTTAATTTATTTTAGTTTATTTTTAGTTTAGGTTTATTTTATTTATTTTTTTTAGGTTTTAAGTAGGGTTTTTTTTTTTATTTAGTTTAAGTTTATTTTAGTCCATGTTGTAAGTTTAATTTATTTAATTTTATTTTATTTATTCAGTTAGTTTTATTTTATTTAAGTTTTATTTTAATTTAGTTTAGGTTTTATTTATTTTATTTTAGTTTAGTTTTATTTTATTTTATTTTCTTTATTTAGTTTAGGTTTAGTTTACATGTTTTAATTTTATTTTATTTTATTTTGGTTTTTTTAATTTATTTTGGTTTATTAAGTAGTTTATGAGGGTTTAGGTTTTATTTTGTGGTTTTTTTACTTTAGGTTTAGTTTAATTTATTTATTTTATTTTATTTTATTTATGTAGTATTTTAGGTTTAGTTTTATTTATTTTTGTTTTTCTTTTATTTATCTAGTTATATTTTTTTTTAGGCTAGGATTTTATTTAGTTTTTTTATTTTTATTTTAGTTATCTTATTTTATTTTACATTTATTTTTTATTTAGTTTTATTCAGTTATTTTATTTTTTTATTTAGTTTTATTTATTTTATTTTATAATCTTATTATTTTATTTTTTTGGCTTATTTTAGTTTAGGTTTTTATTTTTAGGTTTTATTTGATTTTATCTTTTATCTTTATTTATCTTTATCTTAGTTTTAAGTTTTTTTTTTATTTTATTTTAGTCATCTTATAGTCAGTTTTTTAGGTCCAGCCCAGGGCCTGGGGCTCAGGTCCAGGCACAGTTGCCTGGGCCTGTTGGTCTTAGGGCTCAGTGGCCCAGGATCCAGTCAGTGGTTTTAGAGTCAGTGGCTAGTGGCCCAGGTGGGCCCAGGTGGCTCCAGGGTGGGGTATGGGTGGTTTAGTGGCCTGGATCCAGGCTCAGTGGCCCAGGCCTTAGAGAGGGTTGTGGCCTAGGTTTAGGTTTTGTGGGTAGGTGGCCCAGTTTAGGTCCAGTTTAGTTTGGTTTTTTAGAGAACAACCATATCATCTCCTTTGTTTATTTATCTTTTGATCTTTTTTTTATTCTTTAATTTATTTTATTTTTATTTTATTTTATGTTTATTTTATTTTATTTATTTTTAGTTTTAGTTTATGTTTATTTATTATATTTTAGTTTATTTTGTTTATTTTTTAGGTTTTTAAGGTTGGTTTAGTTTACTGAGTTTTATTTTATTTTATTTTAGGTTTAGTTTATGTTTAGATCATATTTTAGGTTTTATTTTAGTTTTATGGTTTTATTTTTTTTTTTATTCAATTTAGGTTTAGTTTATTTAGTATATTTTTATTTATTTTAGTTTATTTTATTTTTTTATTTTATTTTTGTTTTATTTATTTTAATTTAGTTTTTTATTTTATTTTATTTTTTGTATTTTAGTTTATGTTATTTTTATTATTTTTTATTTATTTTATTTTAAGTTTTATTTTATCTTTAGTTTATTTTATTTTATTTATTTTATTTTAGGTAGTTTATTATTTTATTATTTAGTTTTTTATTTTTTTTAGTTTAGGAGGTTTATTTATTAAGGATTTTTAGGGTTTTGTCAGTTATTTATTAGTTTATTTATATTTTATTATCATTAGTGGTTTTTATGAGGTTTTAGTTTTTATTTTAGTATAGTTTAGTTATGTCAGTTTTTTAGGGTCAGTAGGATTATCAGGGTAGGGTTAGTCAGGTAGTGGTTTAGTAGTCTTTAGTTTGGTAGGTATTTAGGTAGTAGGTGGGTAGTGGTTTAGTTTATAGGGTTGGTTTAGGTTTAGGTTTAGGATTATTGGGTTTAGGGTTTAGGGTTTTATATTTTATTTTTAGAAAATCAGAAATTTTATTGCCACAAAGAAAAGGTACAAAGTCCTTAAAGGGAGTAAATCTCTAAGCTAATGCTCAAAGAGATACAATAAGTCCTAAAGAGATAAACTCCCTTACTATTACATTAATTAAGGAATGAAAGCCAAAGAAAAGCAGCCAAATAAATAACAAAAGAAAATCCATGAAAGTCACAACCAACTTCATTTGGTCTTTTTGTTGCCATTAAGATCCACCTAAAAGAGTATTCCAGCCTGTAAAAGAAATCTACAACATACTTTTGAAAGGATGAGTACAATTAATTAAGCATAAAGAGTAAGAGAAGATAAAAGGAGTAAAGTAAAGAAAAGGCTCAGCTCCATTACAATCATCTCAAGGAGCAAGACGGCCACATATAGCACTACTAAAAAGAAGAAAGAGGAAACATCAAGGCCATCATTGCCAACATACCGTGTGACACATAATCCAAAGACGGTCCTCCAAAGAAGCTCAGAAAATCCTCAAAATAGCAAATATAGCAGCCAACCACCAATCCACCAGAACATTCAAGCTTAAAAAGATAGGTGGTTAAGCAACCCACAAGGATAGTAGAAAAATAGAAGGAGCACCACCAGAGGCACCACCAAATGAAAATAACCAATTCAAGGTGAGCAAACATCATGATATGGGTAACAACACTAGAAAGAGATAGACAAGAGAAAAAAGGAAGACCATAAGTGTTCAGATCCTCCAGCCACCAAACAGAAAAATCTAGCCTAATAATAAGAGGGGTGGGAGCAAAGTCGCCATCCCAGAAGAGGGTGTTCCCAAGAGAGATATGAGACCAAGAGGAAACCAAGAAATCATAGAAAGAAAACCGAATTCCTAAAGTTGTCACCAAAGGAGCAGAAAAAATAGCCAAGATAGCCACCTCTAACCACCCAAGCCAAAACTAATAGTCCAAACAAATATCCAACTAATCCTCCTAAAAACCACCTCAACAAAAGAAGATCCAAGTCATCAAACCCAAAAACATCAAGATCAAGACCAACAATCATCAAGCCAAGCATCCAAAATAGGGAAGGTGAAGAAAAAAACAAAAGCCTCCAAACCCAATCAAGGCAAAAGAAAAACCAATCCAAAGATAAAAAGATACATAGCTAGTAAGATAGATAACAAGCTAAATAACAAAAATAGCTGAAGAAAGGCACAAAAACAAAAAACTAGCAGTCAGGGCCCAATAATAGCCATACAATAGACATCAACCCGCCATTTCAAAAAAATACCCAAACCCAAAGCCTCAGTATTATAAGAGGAGGTCCAACCCATAACCAAAAAAATCCAAACAGAAATAGTCCCAACAACCACCAAACCCCAATCAATAAAATAGAGCAAATAATAGTTGGCCAACCACCTCCATCATGCTAAAAATAAGCAAGAGATAAACAACCCAAAATAACCATCCAGCCAACCCAAATAGCAAAATTGCCAGCCAACCAAGCCACATAGTCCACCACCACAGTATAATAGATTTGTAGGAGGCTAAAAGAGGGCAAAACCCATATAGAAGGAAATTCTGCACTACCAAAGTGGCAACCTAAGAAGGAAATAGAAATGGGGAAAATTAATAAAGCCCAAATAGATAGTTACCAACCACCAAGCTGAAAAAACCAAAACACCCCAGGCTGCACTGACAAAAACCATATGGGAGCAAAAACCAGGCCAGAAAAAAAAAAAAAATTTAAGAGGGAAAATTAGAAGTTGACCACAACCCAAAGATGGTTTAGCAATGCCAAAAAAATAGGTCATCAAAAAAGGATAAAATCAATCAAAGAAATTATAATCTGAGATAAGGCAATCCAATATTATCCATATTAAAACCTCTTAATAATTTAGGCAAAGTTTGGTTGTCAAATAAGTGAACTCCAAGTTGACACCAAATTAGCTAAATAATCAGACACAAGCATTACCTTCACAAAGGATGTGAAATTTAAAAGAAACTTGAGAAAGAACTTTAGTATGATTAAGAAGATAAAATAATTCAAGATTCCATTTCTATTGGAATTAAGGAAATCAAAAAGCAAGAGAGCATCAACTTCAATCCAGATGTTGAGGAAACCTCTATTCAAACAAATATCAATTTCTTTATTAACAACCATAAGCTCAACAAAGAGAACATAATGGGCTTTGAAAGGGTGGGCAAAAGCACAAATGATAGTACCTTTAGAATCTCTAAGGATATCACCACAGCCATATTTTTTGGAAGTAACATAACCATCAGTATTAACTTTAATCACATTGTCTTTATGTTTGATCCAATAGATAATTCTAGCACCTTTATGAGTGTCAAGATCATGTAGAATGATACCCAATTTTTCAGACGCAAATTTGTAACCTCAAAAAATGAATGTTACTAATAATATTGTCATTAAAAAGAGCATGAATTTTTTCTTTAGTTCTAGCCAGGATCCTTTTATGGTTCATAGGAATACCATAATATTTAGCATCATACACATCCATCCAGATGAATCAGATAAGGGTAATAGCAATTAAAACTTTTATATGACCTTTCACAGTGTTTTTGAAATAGGCTTCAACAAGTTGCTATAAAGAAAGAGAGCCATGAAAATAGTTGGTATTAAATAAATCATCATACCAAAACCATAATTTGAAGCATTAGCACCATTGAAAAGACATGATTTACATTTTCAATATGAAAGCAACAATAGCACTTTGAAGGTAAACAAAACCCTTTAGTCTAGAGCAAAGAGTCCACATGAATATAGTTATTCAAAATCATCCAAGCTAAAATTGAATAAGAAATGGGAATGATATTGTTCCAAAGTTTAATAAAAACATTAGAAGGTTGAAGTTTATCTCTAATAAAGTTCCAAACCTCTTTAAGAACAAAATCACCATTATGAGAAAGTTTAAAAGAATTTGATCAGTTTACTAAGAATGGGAATATTTTTAAAGTTGTCAAAAGAGAAGTAGGGATATAGTTATCAAGTTTGTTTTCATTCCAATTATTATTAAGCCAAAAAGAATTAACTTTGATAGTAGTAGAGTGCATACATAATTGGGTGTCAGAACAGCCAATCTAATTGTCTTGCCAAAAGAAAGAAGATCTCAATGATACCCCAAGAAATTAATGATTTAGCAACCCATTTAATGGAACAAAGCCTTTTCCAAACCGAGAAGTCACCAACTTTATAAGCATAGTTAAGAGGGTGTTTACCTTGTCAAAATTTTTTCATCATAAAATTAGCCCAAGGCTATCATTCTTCTAAAATTTCCAAAGTTTATGAGAGAAAGTAGTGATAGCTTCACTAGGTTTGCAACCAAGAGCACCTTCACCCAAAGAACCACAACATTTATGCCAAGATGTCTAATGCATTCTTTGATAGAATTATTAGAGCCCCAAAAAATTTGTTAAGCAAATGATCAATTTTGATAAGAGTAGCATTAGTGGGAATAATGGTTTGAATCAAATAAAGATGCATAGAGTTGAGAGTGCTTTTAAGGATAGTGAGCCTACCACCAAAGAATAGTAAATGGAATTCCCAAACATATATTTTATTTGAAATTTTTTGAATTTTCTCATCAAAGAGATGGGAACATTTTGCCAAAGAGGAGCCAAAGTACTTAAGAGGTAAGTGTTGATGTTTAAAATTTGTGATATGAAGGATTTGATTGATAATATTATTTGAGATGATAGAGTACATGATAAAATAGTTTTTATTATCATTGATCGAAAGGCCACTTTCTCTCAAATTTATTTAAAAAATTCTTAAGATGGTTGATGTGATGAATGGAAGCATTGCAGAAAATGATGAAATCGCTAGCAAAAACTAGATGGGAAATAGGGAGACCACCAAGAGTTATGTAGTATGTACTAGAATTATTTAAAATAAGTCATTGATGCTCCTAGATAAGTACTCAACAACAATAATAAATAAATTTGGAGATAAGGGATCCCCTTGTCTTAAGCCATGAGAAGAGGGAAAGAATCATAAAGCTTCCTCATTAAATAAAATTGAAAACAAGGCATCACTGGTACAATTTTTGATGAGAAAAATAAATTTCTTAGAAAACCCAAATAAATATAGAGAATATGGTAAAGGAAATCCCAAGAGATATTATCAAAGGCTTTGGTAATATCAATTTGAAAAGAATGTCCTCTAGTCTTGGCCAAGATCAAATTAATTCTTGGGAAAAGTAAAATATTATCGAAATAGATCTACCTCTAACAAAACTAGTTTGGTTGAGAGAGATAAGTCTATTAAGTAAAGGATTAAGTCTGTTAAGGATTTTGGATATCGCTTATTGAAGAAGGTGCAAAGACTAATAGGTCTACAATCACACCAATAATCTGGGTAATCTTTCTTTGGAATGAGAATGATAGAAGTACTAACAAATATATGGGAAAAGTATTACCATTAAAAAAATCAATAATAGCCTCAATCAAATCATTTTTAATGATAAACCAATATTTCCAAAAAAATTGAGTAGTGAAACCCTCAGGACCAGCAATAGAATCATTGTTCATGCTATTAAGAACTTTAAGAATTTCCTCTTCATTAGGCAGCAAGGTAAGCAAATCATTATCATTATTATTTATAGTAGAAGGAATCAATTGAGAATTAGAAATAGTTTCATAAGAGAAATTCTTATTAAGCTTATTTCTAAAGTAATTAATAGTCGAATCCTTAATCTCATTATTTTTCAAAATCCAATCTCTATTGTCATTTATAATTTTTAGAATATTATTGAAAGCTCTTATTTTGTTAACCAAAGCATGGAAATATCTAGTATTCTCCACCATATATGTTTACTAGCCACTTTTGGTCAGTAAGTCTCTTCCATGTTTTAGAAATTGGCAAGTTTATCTTTCATCAATTTCACAAAACATAAGAAGCTTTGAAGGGTCGACATTAATGCTTTTAAAATAATGCTTGTTCCACCAACCCAAATTTTGTTTAAGTCTTTAAGTTTAAACCATCTATTCATCCCCATAATTGAATTATTAGATGTAAAGGATTTCCAATTCTTAGCTACAATAACAAAGAAATCAATATGCTAAATCCACATGTTCTGAATTCTAAAAGGAGAGGAGTTTTATAATCTATTATAATTATTTTTAATAGTAACCAGAAGAGGAGCATGATTAGACAAGGTTATGCTTAAGTGATAAGTAGAAGTAGTAGGTCTTTGGGTTATCTAATGAGCATTAAAAAAATCTTGTCCAACCTTTGCCAAAATTTAGAGTTTTGAAGTGTAGAGTCCTTAATACCAATATAATAATCAAACTACAATCAAGGATCATATTGCAAAATTCTTCCATGGAATGAATATTGGGAGAGCAACCACCACACCATTTAGAAGAAAATAAAATAGTGTTGAAATCACCCCCACAAACCAAGGTTTGTTGATGGAGGTAGCAAAGTTCCTCAAATTATCCCAAAGGAGATTACGACTAGATCTATAGCAAGAAGCATAAACAAAGGAGCCTAAAATACAATAGTCACCATAGGAGATTAGAGCATTAACAACTTGTTGAAAATCATCAATAATAAAAACCTCATCGAAATTATTCTAAAAACCCTAGATCTTATTACTAACATTAGAGTAAAATTTATTAAAGCTGATCATTCTAGCAACATGGCTAATTTTATTAGAATGAATGGGAGGTTCCAAAATAATGAGTAAAGAAATATTATGATCATGATAAAGATTTCTAATATGTTTACAAATAGAGAGGGTACCAATCCCTCTAACATTCCAAACAAGAAAATTAAACATAATGGAAAAAAAGGGGTAAGCAAAGGTTTATTGATAGATGAGTGAGAGACAGTAGTAGATCTAGTGTTTTTGGATTGTTTGGGAGGGTAATTTTTAACACTTTTTTTTTCTTTTTAGCATTATAAGTTTGAAAATAATTTCTTTTTTTCCTAGAATCATGTTTAGAGGGAAGTTCATCCTCTACAAAATCCAAATTAAGTTGAAACAAAGGATTAACATGAATATCAAGAATAGAAATGAGAGATGGTGATGACTTAAAACCATTTAAAGCACAAATAGTTAAATTCAGATCAGAAACATTTTCAGCTTGATTGACATAATTTAAATCCTCATTGGAATTATCATTTTCATTGATCAAAGAAAGCATTGAAGCAGGGATAGAATAAGAGGAAATAGATTCATCATCAAATAACATAGAAAAATTATTATTCTCTATATTAGAAATATTCAATTTTAAAGAAGAGGTAAGAGGTAGTTCATCCTTCCCATTTTGAAAATCAGTCGAAGCCCTAACAACTATAGGATCCAAAATAGGTTCAATAAGGATAATCCTAATATTCAAGGAATCAACCTCAATAGCAGCTTTCATAACATTCTTAAGATCTGAGGTTGACTTTTGGACATATGTGGGGATCAGCTTATTACTAGGAACTAGATTTTCCTTGGGAGGATTTCAATTTTTAAATGAAGATGGAGAATAAAGCAATCCAAGTTATTATGACCATGAATTTTATAATGAAAACAAAAAATTGAAAGATTCTCCAATTTAACCTTTTATGAATACTCATATTTTTCAGAGCCAATCCAAACTTCCTTATGGTATTTTTTAATTATGTCTAATTCCATTAGGATTTGAGCCACAGAAAGGCGAGATCGCTCAGCGGTCTCTTGGTCGAGTTGTAAAGGCCGACCAAAAAGAGCCCCAACAGAAAAAAAATAGAAGATGTGTAACAAAATGAATGTACATATTAGGAAGAGATAACCAAACAGGGATAATAGAAGATTCCTCCTTAATATTAAAAAGTGGTGACCACTTCAGTAAGCACATTTGATAATTAAAAATGATGTAAGAATGATGCACAAAAACTTGAGAATAATCCAAATCATTAGAAAGTTGAATCAATATGTCGGGGACATGACCAATCGAGAAAACACCCGTAAGCTTAAGATTATGAAAAATGGTCCGATCTTATCCAAATTCGGGTGATACATAAAAAATCTTCCAATGAGAGAGAATTCAAATTGTTTTGCCAACATTTTGACATCCATATCAGAGCACATTACGGCTGGAAAACCATAAAAGAAGTCGAGATGAGATTAAAAAATGCATTAGATGAAGAAGCCTTACCAAAGAACGCATCCTTAAATGATTTTATCGAGTTTGTAGAATTAGAGCCGCCAACCTAAGAAATGTCGGATGCCCTAGCCGAAGCATCCAAAATTTGAGGTGGAGCCATATGAAATGAACTAACCATAGCAGCCAGGATTAAGAATGAAGCATTACGCAATCGGCCAGGTGCCGA
This sequence comes from Cymbidium sinense, assembly GCA_021442155.1. Taxonomy (NCBI): domain Eukaryota; kingdom Viridiplantae; phylum Streptophyta; class Magnoliopsida; order Asparagales; family Orchidaceae; genus Cymbidium; species Cymbidium sinense. The sequence continues at coordinate 35,257 of JAKCPB010000086.1, read as the reverse complement.
TCAACCTTTGGAATCGGATGAACCGAAGCCAAAATAGCATAGATTCCTAGTCGAGGGTGCGCCACCAAGAGGAAATGAAAATCGGTAAAGAGAAGAGAGTCCTCGGGGCAGGGGGGTTGATTTAGTTTAAGTTTATGTTTAGGTTTATTTAGTTTAGCTTAGGTTCAGGTTTAGGTTTTATTTAGTTTATTTGTTAGTTTATTTTATTTTTTTTAGTTTAGTTTATTTAGTTTATTTTATTTAGTTTTTTATATTTATTTATATTTTTTATTTATTTTAGGTTTACTTTTAGTTTATTTATTTTAGTTTATTTAGGTTATTTTATTTTGTTTAGTTTATTTTAGTTTAGTTTAGGTTTGTTTTATTTTAGTTTAGTTTAGGTTTATTTATTTAGTTTTATGTTTATTTTTTGATTTATTTAATTTAGTTTATTTAGGTTTATTTTAGTATTTATATTTTAGGTTTATTTATTTTATTTTTTTTTATTTTATTTAATTTAGGTTTAGTTTATTTTATTTTAGTTTTCATTTTATATGTTTAGTTTAGTTTATAGTTTAGTTTTAGGTTTTATTTTATTTTTTTTAGGTTTAGGTTTTAGTTTATTTATTTATTTTTATTTTAGTTTAAGTTTAGTCCAGGTTTTAGTTTTTTTAGTTTTGTTTAGGTTTAATTTAGTTTTAAGTATTTTAGTTTATTTATTTTATTTAGGTTTAGGTTTTAATTTTAATTTAGGTTTAGGTTTTTTAGATTTTTAGTTTAGGTTTATTTATTTAGATTATTTATTTTAATTTTTTTTAGGTTTTATTTATTTAGTTTATTTAGTTTAGTTTAAGTTTTAATTTTAATTTATTTTATGTTTATTTTATTTTTATTTAGTATATCTTAATTCTTTAATTTATTTTATTTATTTTATTTTTATCTTTATTTTATTTTATTTTATTATTTTATTTTAGGTAGTGGCTCACGTTTGTGGCTCAGGGCCTATGGCTCAGTGGTTTAGGTTTAGTCAGGTTTTAGATTTTCTGCCTAGAGAGTTTGCGGGTTTATGGTCAGTTCAGTGGCCTGTGGCCTGTGGCTGGGTTTAGAGCCTGTGGCTCAGTGGCTAGCAAGTGCACAGGTCTTGTGAGGTCAGATTAGTGGCTCAGGCTGGGCTCAGGTGGGGAGCCTACTGCTCAGGGCCTGAGCAGGGCCTGTGAGCCTGCCCAGGGTCAGTGTCTTTTAAACCTTTTTTAATCTTGCACCTTTAATCAAGCAAACCAGTTTGGCTCATTTAGTTTATTTTATCTTAGTTTATTTTATTTCCATACTGATTAAATATTTATTTATTAGTTTTAAACCTGATTATTATTTTGTAGATTTTATATCTTAGTAGTTTGGCCTAGGTTTAGGTTTAGTAGTTTTAGTTGTTTTATTTTAGTTTATTTTTAGGTTTAGGTTCTTTTATAGTTTAAGATTATTTTATTTTATTTTTTGTAAGTGGTTTTAGGTTTATTTTATGTTTTATTTTAGTTTAAGTTTCAATTTATTTTAGTTTATTTTATTTTATAAAGTTTAGTTTAGGTTTTATCTATTTTAGTATATTTTATTTTAGTGAAGATTTAGGTTTATTTTATTTTTATTTAAGGTTTATGTTTTTTTTAATTTTATTTTAGGTTTTATTTTTATTTAGTTTTTATTTTATTTTAGGTTTATTATTTTAGGTTTAGATTTTATTTAGTTTTTATTTTCTTTATTTTAGAATTATTTTATTTTTATTTTATGTTTACTTTTAATTTTATTTAAGTTTTAGTTTATTTTAGATTTTATTTATTTTATTTTAATTTAGTTTTATTTTTATTTTATTTATTCTTATTTTAGTTTTAGTTTATGTCTAATTTTATTTTATTTTATTTTATTTCAATTAAGTTTTATTTTTTTTATTTTATTTTTTTATTTTATTTAGTTTAAGTTTAGGTTATTAGTTTTGTGGTTTAGGTATTTTTATTTTATTATTTGGGTCTAATTAGTTTTGGTAGGGTTGGTGGTATTTGGTCTGTGGTGGTAGGCTCTAATTATAGGGTGTGGCCTAGTGGTTTTGGTTTGTGCAGGAGTTAGTTAGGGCTCAGTTGGCTAGTGTTTTTAATATTTATAGGTAAGTTTAGGTTTCATGTTTATTTTTAGTTTTAGCCTAAGTATCTAGGTTTATTTTAATTTTATTTTAGTGGTTTAGGTTTATTTTAATTTATCTTATATTTAGGGTGTATGTAGAAATTTGTTTAGTTTAAGCTCATTATTTATTTTAGTTTAGTTTATTTATAGCTTTATTTTATTTTATTTTGTTTTATTTTATTTTGTTTTAAGTTTTATTTTAGTTTGGTTTAGAATTTATTTTATTTTTTTTATTTTAGTTTATTTTTTAGGTTTATTTTAGGTTTTATCATTCAGTTTAGGTTTTTATTTTAGTTTTATTTATTTTTATTTTTGGATTTTATTTTATTTAGTTTTATTTTATTATTTTTAAAAGTTTATTTTATTTTAGTTTAGTTTAGGTTTTATTTAATCCATTTTAGTTTTATTAGTTTATTTTATTTTATTTAAGTTTAAGTTTCATAAGATCATTATTTTATTTATTTTATTTTATTTATTTAGGTTTAGGTTTATTTATTTATTAGGTTTATTTAGTTTAAGCCTAAGCCAGGTTTGGGTTGGGGTTTAGGCATGCCCATGATCTTTGGCTCAGTGGCCTGGGGTATGGCTAGTTTAGTTGGATCTGGGCTCAGGGCTCAGTCCTCAGGCTCAGTGTCATCATGGCTCATGGTCATTAGGGTCTGGGGCTTAAGGCCTGGGCTCAGACTGTAGATTCTGGTATTCTGGGGGGTCAGCCCAGAGCCTAGCTCGTGATTTAAGGCCCAGAGTAGGTCTTGTGGCTCCAAAGTTTTATATTCTGTGCCTTAATCATTATCTTTAGATATTTATCTTATAGTATTCTAGTTAGTCATGTCAATTTTATTTTTATCTATTGTTTGTTATTATTTTTATTTATTTATGTGGCTCAGGATCTGGTTTGTGGGCTCAGTGGTAGGCATTTTTTATCTTATCATTTGGGTCCGTGGTCAGTTGGGAGGCTCAGTGTTTAGGGTTTGTGGCCTTGGCTTTAGCACATTTAGGGCCTTTTTTTTTGTGGCTAGGGCCTTGGCTCAGGTCAGGAAGGTTTAGGGCTCAGTGGTCTGCTTAGAGATCAGAGAAAGTTTTATTTTAGGTTTGCCAGGGTTTAGTATGGTTTTATAATAGTTTATTTCTTTAATCAAACCCGACAGTTTAAGATTATTTAGATTATTTTATTTTGTTTTATTTATTTCATTTATTTTATTTTATATTTTATTTATGTTTATTTTATTTATTTTAGTTTATTTATTTTAATTTGTTTTATTTTAGTTTTTATTTTATTTTATGTTTAGGTTTAGTTTAAGTTATTTTAGTTTATTTTTATTTCATTTTAGTAGTTTATAATATTATTGATTAGTTGTTTTATTTTATTTTTGGTTTAGGTTTTGTTATTTTAGGTTTATTTTAGGTTTTATTTTTTAGAGTTTATTTTAGATTTTATTTTATTTTAGTAAGTTCAGGTTTAGGTTTTAGTTTATGTTTAAGTCTTTATTTATTTTAGATTATTTTAGTGTGTATTTATTTTTTTTTATTTAGTTTTATTTTAGGTTAAGTTTTAGATGTTTAGTGTTATTTATTATTGGGATTATTTTTTAAGTTTTTTATTTTATCTTATCCATTAAGTTTATTTTATTTTTATTTTATTTATTTTATTTTATTTTTAGGTTTTATTATTTTAATTAGATTTATTTTAGTAGTTTTATTTCATTTTATCTTATTAGGTTTAGGTTTAGGTTTAGCTCAGCTTTTATTATTAGTCAGGTTTGTGGCCTGGGCTCAGATCTTATTCATGGTGTTTAGGCTCATGGCCCATGTTTCAGTGGCCTAGGGTTGGGTCAGCCCATTTGTGCCCAGGGTAGGGCTTTAGCTCAGGGCCTAGGGCTGGTATTTGGGTCTGGCTCATTGCAACGAGCCTAGTGGCCTAGGGCCTAGTGGCCCAGGGTCTGTGGCTCATGGTGTGGCCATGGTCTGAGTTTTGTGGCCTGGGGCTCAGGATCTGCAGCCTTATTCAGGTTAGGGTTGTCAGAGCCTTTATTAATTATTTTAGTATTTGGGTATAGGCTCAGTTTTAATGTTTATTTAGTTTTATTTTATTTTTTATCTAGGTTTAGTATTTTATGGTTTTATTTTAGTTGGTATTTATTTTAAGTATTATTTATTTTATCTTTAGGTTTAGTTTAGTTTTACTTTATTATTTGGTTTAGTTTATTTATTTTAGTTATTTAGTTTAGTAGTTTAGTTTAGTTAGGGTTTTAGTGGTAGGGTTAGGGTGTGGTTTAGTTTAGTGGTTTGGGGCTTTAAGGTAGGATTTATGGTTTAGGGTTTAGGTTTTATGGTTTAGGGTTGTTTATGGTTTAGGGCTTTTTTTGGGGAAAGTTAGAATTTTATTATCATAAAAGGAAAAGATATAATGTCCTTAAAAGGGGTAAAGCTATAAAATTCTTTTGCTTTGAGAGCAATAAGAAACCTAAAGTGTTAAATCACCATCTTAATACATTAGAAAAAGAAAAGAAACCAAAAGAGCAAATTACATAAAGAGACACAAAGTAAGACTAAAAAACCCAACAGTGGATGTCAAAAGAAGTGGTTGTGGGTTTAGGGTATTATTTTCAGCTTTAGGATTTAGGGTTGAGGGTTTAGTTTTTTGTTTAGGGTTTATGGTCATAGGGTTTATAGCATTTAGGGTTTTAGGGTTGGGTTAGGAGTTTTAGTTAGTTGGGGTCCGTGGTAGGGTATAGTTGTTAGGCTTTAAGATTTTAGGGCTGGTAGTTTTAGTTTAGGTTTTAGGTTGTGATTTATTTGGTTAGGGTTTTTTAAAAAAATTAAAACCAAGTAGTTTACGCTTATTTAGTTTATTTTTTAATTTATTTTAATTTTTATTTTAATTATTTATTTATTTTTTTTAATTTTATTTAGTTTATTTTATTTATTTTATGTTTATTTATTTTAGTTAAGGTTTTTATTTTAGTTTTTTTAGGTTTAGGTTTGGGTTTATATTTTATTTTGTTTTATTTTTTTTATTTAATTTTTGGATTAGGTTTAGTTTAGGTTTTATTTTATTTTATTTTGGTTTAGGTTTTGTTTTATTTTAGGTTTATTTTAAGTTTTATTTAGTTTAGTTTATATTTTTAGTTTATTTTATTTTATTTAGTTTTATTTTAGTTTAGTTTAGGTAGTTTTTTTTTAGGATCCATTTATTTCTGGTTAATTTATTTTAGTTTAGATTTAGGTTTATTTTATTTGGTTTAATTTTGGTTTAAGTTTTTTTTTAAGTTCAAGGTTTAAGTTTTATTTTTAATTTATTTTTAGGTTTTATTTTAGATTTACATTTTTATTTAGTTTTTATTTTATTTTATTTTGTTTTAGGTTTATTTTATTTTTATTATACATTTTAGTTTTATTTTATTTAGGTTTTGATTCTGTTTACTTTATATTTTAGTTTATTTAGGTTTTATTTATTTTATTAGATTTTATTTTAATTGTATTTTATTTTTTAAGTTTAGTTTAGGTTTAGTAGGTTTTATTTTGTTTTATTAATGTTTAGCTTTTATATTATTTTTATTTTATTTTAGTTTAGTTGGTTTTAGGTTTTAGTGGTCTTTTATCAGTTCTGGGGTTTAGGTTTTGTGTGGTCAGGGTCTAGGTTGGGTTTAGGGTCAGGGCCTGGGTCATGGTTTATAGTTTGGCCTGTGGATTTAGTTTGGGTCGAGAGTCGAGGGTTTAGGGTCATGATTTTTTTAATTTAATTTAAATTTTTTATTAATTTTATTTTTTTAAAGTAAGTAAAATAGAGGTTTAGTTTATTTAATTTACTTTTTTTATTTATTTTAGTTTATTTTGTATATTATTTTATTTAGGTTTATTTTTTTATTTTATTTAATTTAGTTTATTTATGTCAGTTTATTTATTTTAGTTTATTTTATTCTTTAGTTTGGGTTATTCTTACCTTAATTTTATTTTTTTATTTAATTTTTTTTGGTTTTAGGTTTAGGTTTTTTTATTTTATTTTTAGTTTTAGGTTTTGGTTTATTTTAGGTTTGTTTTTAGGTTTTATTTCTTAGTTTTTAGGTTTATTTTATTATTTAATTATTTAGTTTAGGTTTAGGTTTAGTTTATTTTAGGTTTAGGTTTAAGTTTTATTTATTTTAGTTTAAATTATTTTAGTTTAGGTTTATGTTTATTTTATTTTTTTATTTTAGGTTTAGGTTATATTTTTTATTAGTTTTTAGGTTTTATTTTTAGGTTCATTTTTAGTTTAGGTTCTTTTAGTTTTTTAATTTATTTTAGGTTTATTTTATTTTATTATACTTTAGTTTTTTATTTTATTTAGGTTTTATTTTAGGTTAATTTTATTTATTTATATTTAGTTTAGAGTTTTATTTATTTTATTTTAGTTTAGTTTTTATTTTAAATTTATTTTATTTTTTAGTTTAGTTTAGTTTAGTTTTAGTTTAGTTTTATTTTATTATATTTTTTATTTTATTAAGATTTAACTTTTTTCTTTATTTTATTTTAGATTTTATTTAGTTTAGTTTTTGTGTTTTAGTTTTTATTTAGGGTTTAGGTTTAGGATTTATATTCTTTAATTTTAATTTTTAAAATTAAGTAAAACTAGTAGGTTTGGGTTTATTAAGTTTATTTTTATTTATTTTAGTTTATTTTATATTTTATTTTATTTAGTTTATTTTCATTTTATTTAGTTTAGTTTATTTAGAGATTATTTATTTTAGTTTAGGTTTTATTTTAGTTTATTTTTTTTTTTTTAAGTTTAGTTTACTTTTAGTTTAGTTATTTTTTATTTAATTGTTTAGGTTCATTTTATTTTTAATTTAGGTTTAGTTTAGGTTTTATTTTATTTAGCTCTTTAATTTTAGGTTTATTTAACCATGATCCTTAATTTACATTTATAGCACAGTAGTTTAGTTTATTTTATGTTTATTTATTTTATCTTTAGTATTATTTAGCTAGGTAAGTATTAGATTGGTTTAAGTTTTTAATATTTAGTTTAGCCTAAGCCTGAGGTTTCTATGGCCAGGTCTTTATGGCTCAGGGTCTAGTATGTTCAGCCTGGTTTAATGTGGAGGATCAGTATATGGTGTCAGCCTCAGGCTCAGGGCTGGCCCAGTGGCCTGGGGTCTGGTTGTGGCTCAGGCTCAGTTTAGCTCAGTGGCCTGTGGGCCTAGGGTCAGTAGGGCTCCCTGAGTGGCTCACTGCCAGGGTTTAGGGCCTGGGCCGTCCAGGGCCCAGGGCCTCCCGCTGCCCATGATCAGATTACAGTTAGGCCTGCTCAGTTAGGCCTGTGGCCTGTGAGCTCAGGGCCTGGGTCAGGCCCATGGTCATCTGGCCCAGAGCCCATGGTTTAGGGCCTGGGCCCAGGGCCCAGTTCACAGTGGCTGGCCCAGCGCATTTCGCCCAGGGGATCTGGATCTATGTGATCAGGCTCAGTGATTTAAGAGGCCCAGGGCTATTTTTTTTTAGATCTAAGCCTAGTTTAAATTTTTAGCTCAGGTTTATCTTTTAGCATAGTTTATTTTATTTATCTTTAGGTAGGTTATTTTTATTAGGGTAGGTTTATTTTATCTTTAAGTTTAGGTTTTAAGTTATTTACATTTAGGTTTTATCTTTCTTTAGCTAGGTTTATTTATTTCATTTATCTTAGGTTTAGGTTTAGGTTCAGTTGATTTAGGCTCAGGTTTAGGTTATATATTTCATTAGTTTCTTTAGTTTAGATCTTTATTATTTTATTTAGCTTGGTTTTCTTTAGTAGTTGGGTGCAATGTTTTATTTATCTTAGGTTTATTTTTTATTAAGTTTAGTTTATTTATAGTTTATATTTATTTTATTTTAGTATTTTATCTTTTATTTATTTATCTTAGTTTAGTTTTATATCTCTTTATTTATTTAGGTTTAGCTTAGTATTTTATTTTATCTATCTTATCTTTAACTGCTCAGGTTTAGGGTTTATGGTCTGGGAGGGTTTAGGGTTTAGGGTGGTTTGGGGTTTAGGTTTGGGGTTTAGGGTTTAGTGTGGAGTTTAGTAGGGTTTAGGTTTAGGGAGTGGTTTAGTGAAGGGTCATTTGGTTTTAATGAAATTTAGGGTAGGGTTTGGGTTTAGGGTTTAGGGTTTAGGGTTTTAGGATTTTAAGGTTTAGGGTTTAAGGTTTAGGGTTTAAGGTTTATAGTTTAGGGTTGTTTAGGGTTTTTTTTGGGAAAGTTAGAATTTTATTACCATAAAAGGAAAAGATACAATGTCTTTAAAAAGGGTAAAGCTCTAAAATTCTACTTCTCTCAGAGCTACAACAAACCTAAAGTGGTAAACCCCCATCTAAGTACATTTGAAAAAGAAAAGAAAATAAAAGGGTGAATACAACAGCTAAAAAGTATAAGAGAAAAAAACACAGAGTAAGACTAAAATATATCCTGAAAATAGTAAAAGGATGAGTCAACAGTAGTTCATGATTCCTTTGAGAAAGCAAGATAAGCAAGATCCATAGCAACAATGCTTGGCTTGACTGAGTAATGACCATTCCCTTTGTAAAGTTCCAACCTATAAAAGAAATCTGCAAAACACTACAAATGCAAAAGTCATAGCTAAAAAGGATAAGGAAAAATAGTGGAAAGGGAGAGAGCTGAGAACGAGAAGGCTCAAGCTAAGTTAGAGTCATCTCAAGGGGCAACAATATATATGAGCATCCAAACCTCATAAATAGGGGTTATAATAAAATGTAATGCGACTAATCAGAGAGAAAAGGTTTGTAACATCAAAGCCATCATAGTCAGCATACTTGATACAAACAAACTTCCAAAGCTAGTAGTCCGTAGAGTTCCAGATCTTGCAACATTAAACAAAGAGCAACAAAGCCAACAACCAAATAAAGCACCGGGAAAACTAGAACTACCATCGCAAGAGCACTAGACCAGTGCCAATTAATAGAGACATAGCCAAAAAAACCAAGATAGGAGCCCTCATGCCAATGTCCCAACAAGTAGCAATCACAAAGCCAAACTAGGGTTATCAACCACAAATGACTAAATGTAAATGAAACCAATCAACTGAAGGAAACATAAGATCCAGGTAAATCACCGTAAGACAAAACATCCACATAAAGGGGCCAAAGATAGCCACCAACCACCAAACCAAAAGTTCAATCCAAAAGTTCAAGAAAGGTTCGACAAGCACAACAAAAGGCTCCAACAACTTTCCAAGAAGAAGGAAAAGACCAACCAAGATTCCAAGGACAAGTAAAGCTCCTCCAACCAAACCAGTAAAGTAAAATAGCCAAAAGGAAACCACTAGAGAACAACCCATCATAAGTAACCAACAAATGAAGCATCCCCATCAGCCAAGGAAAAGTAGAAAACTAACAAAGCACCACACAATAGTGGTCCAAAAGAAGCACATCCACCATAGAAAGGCAGCAATAGCAGCTAGCCAAGACCAATCAAAAAAAAAACTTCCCCAGCAACAAAGACTAACCTGACAGGAAGCATAATAGCAACACAAAATGTGTTACAAATAATGCACCCAACAAAGGTTAATGCAGGGAGAATAACCAAACACAAAACCAAGGCAAAAGAAGTATCTAGCGATAAACAACAAAGAACTAGGAGGCAACCCTAAAAAAATAGGTAAGAAATTCTCTAAAAGAAGGCCCAGAAAGGCAACAACCAATAGAAGTTCCCACTGAGAAGGCCACCCATCCAACCATGAAAAACCAGGAAAAAGTAATTCGAGTTCAAGAGGAAACCAACAAATAAACCAGTGTAGAAAATAAAATAAAGCCAGAGCAAAAACTATCTCATCCCCAAAGAACCGGTAACAAGGAGAAGACAGTACTAGAAAAAAAAACAAAGCCAACCTAGGCTCGAAAGGCAAGAACTACTAGTTAGCAACCACCGTGTAAACCCGTATAAGAGGTCAAAACATAATCCCACTCAGGTAAAACTAAAAAAATAAGTTTAGTTTAGGGTTTAGGTTTATGATTAGGGTTTAGTGTTTAGGGTTTAGGATTTAGTGTTTAGCTTTAGGGTTTACTTTGAGGGTTTAGCTTTAGGTTTAGGGTTTAAAGTTTAAAGTTTAGGTTTAAAGAGGTTTAGGGTTTAGGGTTTAGGTTGTGTAGATTGGGTTTAGGTTTAGGATAGTTTATAGTTTAAGGTTTAGGTGAGATTAGAGTTTATGGTTTTTATGGTTTAGGGTTTAGGATTTAGGGTTTTAGGGTTTAGGGTTTTTAGGGTTTAGTGTTTTGGGTTTAGGTTTTAGGGTTTAGGGTCTAGTTTTTTTTAGGTTTACAGCTTTTTTTTAATTAAATAAAGGGGTAGGTTTAAATTTATTTAGTTTATTTTTTATTTATATTATTTTATTTTATTTTATTTTTATTTGTTTAGGTTTTTTTTATTTATTTAGGGTTAGGATTTGGGGTTTAGGATTTAGGGTTTAGGGTTTTAGGGGTGAGGGTTTAGGGTTTTGGTTTTAGGTTTAGGGTTTAGGTTTTAGTTTAGGGTTTAGGGTTTTGATTTTTTTTAACAGAGAACAAATTTAGATTCATCATTTCTTCTTTTTGATTTCATCAACCAAGTATCACACTAAGTTTTCTAAGACACAAGCGACAACATAGACAAAAAATGAGCATGCATAGAGGAAATCAGAAACCCTAGATAACTAGAATCGTCTCTACTATAAAGATACAGTTCCACATGCAACAGATCGGATCGGTCATTCTTCAATTTCTCCAGGACCCATCAAAACCACCCTACCCTCTCGAGTAGTGAGATCCACCATCATATCCCCTATCTCTCACTTTGCCACAACGGTCGTAATATTCATCGCCTCCGCCTCACAACCACCACGCCACCACCTCCATATCCACCAGCACCTCCAGATCCCCCACCACCACAGTTTTAAGCGCCACCCCCACCTTCGCTTCCAACGCTAGATCTAGATTGAGCCTGGTAGTCAGTGATGTTCCTTTCGTCAAGGCTCTTCCCATTCTTAGGGTTTACATTTAGGTTTTAGTTTATTAGGTTGTAGGTTTTAGGTATATTTTTAGTTTATTTAGTTACTTTAGGTTTACATTTAGGGTTTGGGATTAGGGTTTATGGTTTAGGGCTGAGGGTTTAGGGTTTAACGTTTAGGATTTTTTTTTGAAAGATAGAATTTTATTACCAAAAAAGGAAAAGATATGATGTCTTTAAAATGGGTAAAGCTCTAAAATTCTACTATTCTCAGAGCTACAAGAAACCTAAAGAGCTAAACTCCCATTTAAGTACATGAGAAAAAGAAAAGAAAATAAAAGAGAAAATAGAATAGCTAAAGGGCATAACAGAAAAATACATATAGAAAGACTAAAACAAATCCTGAAAATAATAAAAAGATGAGTCAGTAGCAGTTCATGATATCTTTGAGAAAGAAAGATAAGCAAGATCCATATGAACAACACTTGGGTTGACTAAGTAACGACCATTCCCTATGTAAAGTTCCAACTTGTAAAAGAAATCTGTAAAACATTACAAACACAAAAGTCATAGCTAAAAAGGATAAGGATAAAGAGAGGAAAAGGAGAGAGTTGAGAAAGATAATGCTCAAGCTTAGTTATGATCATCCCAAGGGGAAATAATACATATGAGCATCCAAACTTCATAAAGAAGGGTTATAATCATATGTAATGCTACCAACCAGAGAGAAGAGGTGAGTAACATCAAAGCCATCATAGCCAGCATATCTGATACAAGCAAACATCCAAGGCTAGTAGTCCGTAGAGTTCTAGATCCTAAACCATTAAACAAAGAGCAATCAACCAGCAACCATCTAGAAGCCAAACCACCAAAAAAAACTACAACAGACTAATCATAATAACCTAGAGAGAGGCTAGAACAAAGTCAGAACACCAACAACAACCATTATCCAAATACCCATCGAAGCTCTAAACTGAGGGAAACCAAAACCAGCCACCAGTAAGCACCTGGCCAATGCTAATTAATAGAGAAACAACCAACCAAACCAAGATAGGAGCCCTCAAGCCAAAGTGCCAACAAGTAGTAGTCACCAAGCCAAACGAGGGTGAGCAACCACAAATGACTAAACAACTCAGAAATGAAACCATAAACTATCAAAAAGTAATTTGAGTTTAAGATGAGAGCCAATAAACCAACCAATGAAAAAAATAGAATAAAGATAGAGCAGAAACATCTCATCTACTAGCAACTAGAGTAATGAAGCAAAGAAGATAGTAGCCACAAAGCCAAAAGAACCAAGCCAACCCAGGCTTGAAAGATAAGAAACACCATGTAGCAACCACCAGGCCAACCCAAAATCTAGAGGTCAAAAACATAAACCAACTCAGGCCTAAAAGTTAAAATAAGTATAGGGTTTAGGGTTTAGTGTTTAAGGTTTAGGGTTTAGGGATTAGGGTCTAGTGTTTAGTGTTTAAGCTTTAAGGATTAAAGTTTTGAGGGTTTAGTTTGGGTTGTAGGATTTTGGGTTTTGGGTTTAGGGTTTAGGGTTTTATTTGTGGGGGGGGGTGGGTGGGGTTAGTAGGGGGTTTAGGGTGGTTTAGGATTTTTTTTTTAGGGTGTAGGGTTTATGGTTTATATTTTAGGTTTAGGGTATAGGGTTTAATTTAAGTTTAGGGTTATTTTAAAATTGTAAACCGGTAGTTTAGGTTTATTTTATTTAGTTTATTTTATTTATTTATTTTAGTTCATTTTATTTTTTATTTTTATTTAGGTTTATTATTTAATTTTATTTAGTTTAGCTTATTTATTTTAGTTTAGGTTTTTCATTTTAGTTTATTTTTTAGGTTTAGCTTTAGGTCAATTTTTTACTTTTTAGTTTAGTTTTATTTTTATTTTATTCTTTAAGCTTAGGTTTTATTTTTTTTTATTTTTAGGCTTAGTTTTGATTTTTATTTTATTTTTTTAGGTTTAGTTTTTACTTATTTATTTTAGATTTATTTTTAAGTTTTATTTATTTAGATTAGGTTTAGGTTTATTTTTATTTAATTATATTTAGTTTAGGCTTTAGGTTTAGTTTAGTTTAGGTTTAGGTTTATGTTTTATTTATTTTAGTTTATTTTATTATAGTTTAGGTTAAGGTTTATTTAATTTTGTTTATTTTAAGTTTAGGTTACTTTTTTAGTTTTGGGTTTGGGTTTTATTTTTATTTATTTTTAGGTTTAGGTTTTATTTAGTTTTTTTTATTTTATTTAAGGTTTATTTTATTTTTATTTTACATTTTGTTATTATTTAATTTAGGTTTTTATTTTTAGGTTTATTTTATTTTTAGTTTACTTCAGTTTTTATTTAATATATTTTAGTTTAGTTTTTATTTTTTATTTTATTTTATTTTTAGGTTTTAGTTTAAGTTTAGGTTTTTATTTTATTTTGTTTTTCTATTTTATATAGGTTTAGGTTTTATTTATTTATTTTACTTTTAGGTTTTATTTTGTTTAGGTTTAGGGTTTTGGTTTTTGGGGTTTAAGGTTTAGGGGTTTAGGGTTTAGAGTTTAGTGTAGTAGGTTTTAGGATTTAGGGTTTTGGATTTAGGGTTTAGGGTTTAGGGTTTTAGAGTTTAGGGTTTAGGGTTTAGAATTAATTTTAGGGCTTAGGTTTAGGGTTAGGGTTTTGTTTATTTTTATTTATTTATTTTTGAATTAGGTAAACTCATAGGTGTTGGTTTATTTAGTTTATTTAGTTTTTTTTATCTGTTTTAGTTTATTTTATTTTTTTCTTTTTATTTACATTTATTTTTGATTTTATTTAGTTGTGTTTATTTATTTTAGTTTATTTTTCAGGTTTAGGTTCAGGTTTAAGGTTTAGGTTAACTTTATATTTTAGTTTAGTTTTATTTGTTTATTTTGTAGGTTTAGGTTTTATTTTTTTTTTAGGTTTAGGTTTAAATTTTTTTTATTTTTTTTTGGTTTTAGTTTTTGTTTTTAATTTTAGGTTTATTTTAAGATTTTACTTTTTAGTTTAGGTTTAGGTTTATTTTTAGTTTATTTTAATTTATTTAGTTTAGGTTTTGGTTTTATTTATTTTATATTCATTTATTTTAGTTTAGGTTTTGGTTTATTTCATTTTTAATTTAGGTCTCTGCTTTTATAGTTTAGGGTTTAAGTTTTATTTATTACTTATTTTTTGGTTTATTTTTTAGGTTTGGGTTTTTATTTAGTTTTTATTTTATTTTATTTTTATTTTTGGTTTAGTTTTAATATTAATTTGGCATTTTTTTTTAGTTTAGTTTAGGCTTTTATTTATTTAAATTAGTTTAGTTTTTTTTATTTAAATTTCTTTTTAGGTTTAAGTTTAGATTTTGGTTTGCATTTTAGTTTAGGTTTTTATTTTATGTTGGTTTAGGTTTTAGTTTATTTATTTTAATTTATTTTTTTGGTTTAGGTTTAAGTTTAGGTTTATTCTTAGCTTAATTTTATTTTTATTTAATTTTTTGGTTTAGGTTTAGGTTTAGGTTTTTATTTTATTTTTTCAGGTTTAGGTTTTAGGTTTTTACTTTAGGTTTATTTTTAGGTTTATTTTCTTAGTTAAGGTTGGGTTTATTATTTTAATTATTATTTAGTTTAGGGTTTAGGTTTAGTTTATTTTATGTTTAGGTTTAGGTTTTATTTATTTTAGTTTAGTTTATTTTAGTTTAGGTTTAGGTTTATTTTATTTTATTTATTTTAGGTTTATCTTTTGTTTTTAGTTTAGGGTTTAGGTTATCTTTTTTATTACTTTTTAGGTTTTATTTTTAGGTTCATTTTTTAGGTTTAGGTTCTTATTTAGTTTTTAATTTATTTTAGGTTTATTTTATTTTTATTATACTTTTAGTTTTTATTTTATTTAAGTTTCTTATTTTTAGGTTTATTTTATTTTTTTAGTTTAGTTTAGAGTTTTATTTATTTTATTTTAGTTAAGTTTTTATTTTTAATTGAAAATTTTTTTTAGGTTTAGGTTTAGGTTTAAGTTTTAGTTTAGGTTTTTATTTTATTGTATTTTTTATTTTATTACAATTTAGCTTTTTTTCTTTATTTTATTTTTAGATTTTATTTAGTCTAGGTTAAGGTTTTTAGGTTTTTAGGGTTTAGGGTTTAAGGTTTAGGGTTTAGGATTAGGGTATTTTTTAATTTTTTAATTTTTTTAAAATTAAGTAAACTAGTAAGTTTGGGCTTATTAAGTTTATTTTTTTTATTTTAATTTATTTTATATTTTCTTTTTATTTAGGTTTATTTTCATTTTTATGTAGTTTAGTTTATTTATGTTAGGATTATTTATTTTAGTTTAGGCTTTTTATTTTAGTTTATTTTTTAGTTTTAGGTTTAAGTTTAGGTTTACTTTTTAGTTTAGTTTATCTTTATTTAATTTTTTAGGTTTCAAATTTATTTTTTATTTTTAGGTTTAGGTTTAGGTTTTTATTTTATTTTTTTAGGTTTAGGGTTTAAATTTTTATTTTAGGTTTAATTTTTTAATTTAGGTTGACCAATATTTTTAATTTAATTTATTTTATTTAGTTTAGGTTTAGGTTAAGTTTATTTAGGTTTTATTTATTTTAGTTTAGTTTCTTATTATTTAGGTTTGGATTTAAGTTTATTAGATTTTAGGTTTTAGGTTTATTTTAAAATTTATTTTGTTACTTTAGGTTTAAGTTTAAGGTTTAGGGTTAAGGGTTAGGGTTTAGGGTTTAGGGTTTTAGGTTTTATGTTTTTTGGGTTTTAGGTTTAATGTTAGGTTTAGGATTTAGTGTTTAGTTTAGTATTTCTTTAGGTTTAGGTTTTTAGGTTTAGGGTTTAAGTTTAGAGTTTAGTTTTATTTAGGTTTATAGTTTTATTTAGGTTAAACTTTAGGTTTAGGTTATTTGGTTTAGGTTTAGTTTATAGTTTAGGTTGTTTAAGTTTAGTTTAGTTTAGTTTAGAGTTTATTTATTTAGGGATTTAGTTTAGGTTTAGTATTTATTTAGTTTAGGGTTTAAGTTTAGGTTTAGGGTTTTTAGGTTAATTTAGGTTTTAGTTTTAGGTTTTTTTAGGGTTTAGGGTTTAGGGTTTAGGGTTTAGGGCTTAGGGTTTTAGGGTTTAAGGTTTAGTGTATTTTAAGGTTTTGGGTTTAGGGTTGTAGGTTTAGGGTTTAGGGTTTAATGTTTAAAGTTTAGGGTTTATGATTTAGGGTTTAGGGTTTTTAGGGTTTAGGGTTTAAGGTTTAGGGTTTTTTTTAAAAAAAATTAAATAAACCATTACATTTAGGTTCATTTAGTTTATTTTTTATTTATTTTTGTTTATTTTATTTTATTTATTTTTATTTATATTTAGTTTAGTTTATTTGTTTTAGGTTTATTTATTTTAGTTTAGGTTTATTTTTAATTTAGTTTAGTTTTTAAGTGTAGGTTTAGGTTTATGTTTATTTTTTTGTATAGTTTTATTTTTATTTTATTCTTAGGTTTTGGTTTTATTTTTTATTATTATGTTTTGATTTAGGTTTTTATTTTATTTTTTTAGGTTTAGCTTTTTAGTTTTTATTTTAGGTTTATTTTTTAGGTTTAGGTTTATTTTTAGTTTATTTTATTTTATTTAGTTTAGGTTTAGGTTTAGCTTTAGTTGATTTAGGTTTAGGTTTAGTTTATTTATTTGGTTTAGTTTCTTTTAGTTTAGAGGTTTATTATTTATTTTTTTATTTGGGTTTTGGTTTTTTTTAGTTTAGGGTTTAAGGTAATTTTTTATTTATTTTTAGGTTTATTTTTTAGGTTTAAGATTTTATTTAGTTTTTATTTTATTTTACCTTAAGTTTATTTTATTTTTATTTTAGGTTTAGTTTTATTTTATTTAGTTTTTTATTTATAAATTTATTTTTTATTTTTAGTTTAGGTTTTTTATTTTATTTTAGTTTAGTTTTTATATTTTCTTTTATTTTATTTTTAGGTTTAGGTTTAGGTTTTAGTTTAGGTTATTATTTTATTTTATTTTATCCTTTTAATTAAGTTTAGGTTTTAAGGTTTATGGTTTAGTTTAGGTTTAGGTTTAGGGTTTAGGGTTTAGTGTTTAGGTTTAGTGGTTTAGGTTTATGGTTTGGGGTTTAGGTTTTAGTTTAGGGTTTAGTTTAGTTTAGGAATGTTTATTTTTTTAATGAAGTTTAGTTTAGGGTTTAGGTTTAGGTTTAGGGTTTGGGGTTTTAGGATTTTGGGTTTAGGTTTAAGGTTTAGGGTTTATTTTATTTAGGGTTTTGGAAGTTAGAATTTTATTACCATAAAGGAAAGGATACAATGTCTTTAGGTAAAGCTATTTTGTAACAGAGCTAAACCCCATTACATTAGAAAAGAAAATAAAAGGGAATACACTAAAAGCATAAGAGGAAAAACATAAGACTAAAATAAATCGAAAAGAGTAAAAGATGAGTCAATAGTTTATGATTTTTGAGAAAGCAAGATAGCAAGATCCATAGAGCTTATGACCATTTTGTAAAGTTTATTAGATTGAAATCACACTACAAATGAAGTCATAGCTAAAAGGATGACAAAGAGAAGAAAAGGAGAGAGCTAAGAGAAGGCTCAATAAGTTAGTCATCTCAGCAACAATACATATGAGCATCCAAACCTCATAAAATGGGGTTATAATAAAATGTAATGGTACTAATCAGAGAAGAGGTTTAGCATCAAAGCCATCATATACATATAGCAGGTAGAGTTCTAGATAATATTAGAACAGGCCAACAAGTTATTTAGCTCAGGGAAACTAGAACTAATTGGACCAATGCCAATTAGAGAAATAGACCAAGATGGGAGCCCTAGTGTCCAAACAAGTAGGTCCAAACTAGGGTTATGACTAAGTTTAAAATGAAACCATCAAAAGGAAACATAAGATCCGGATAGTATAAATTTAGAGCATCACATAAAGGGGCCAAAATAGCCACCACTAGAAACAAAAGTTCAATCCAAAAGATTTAGGTTTAGGGTTTAACAACTTTAGAAGGAAAAGACCAAACAAGTTTTAGGGATATTTAGTTTATTTTTTATTTATTTTAGTTGATTTTATTTTTTATTTTTATTTAGGTTTATTATTTAATTTTATTTAGTTTAGTTTATTTATTTTACTTTAGGATTTTAATTTTTTTTTTTTTATGTTTAGGTTTAGGTTTACTTTTAGTTTATTTTATTTTTTATTTTATTTTTTTTGGTTTTAGTTTATTTTCTTTTTTAGGTTTAGTTTTGGTTTTAGTTTATTTTTTTTTTAGGTTTAGGTTTTATGTATTTAGGTTTATTTTAGGTTTATTTATTTAGATTAGGTTTTGGTTTATTTTAGTTTATTTAATTTTATTTAGTTTAGGTTTAGTTTAGTTTATTTTAGGTTTAGGTTTAGGTTTTATTTATTTTATTTATTAGTTTAGGTTTAGGTTTATTTTATTTTGTTTATTTTAAGTTTAGATTACTTTATTAGTTTTTTGGGTTTTGGGTTTTTTATTTTATTTATTTATTTTAGGTTTAGGTTTTATTTAGTTTTATTTTATTTTATTTAGGTTTATTTTATTTTTATTTTACATTTTGTTTTTATTTAATTTAGGTTTTATTTTTTAGATATTTATTTTAGTTTTAGTTTATTTATTATATTTTAGTTTAGTTTTATTTTTATTTATTTTATTTTTAAATTTTGGTTTAGGTTTAGTTTAGGTTTTTATTTTGTTTTTATTTATTTTGTTTTTATTTTATATAGGTTTTGGTTTTATTTTATTTTATTTTAGGTTTATTTTGTTTAGGTTTAGGTTTTTTTTTGGTTTTTTTAGGTTTAGGGTTTAGGGTTTATGGTTTAGGGTTTAGGGTTTAGGTTTAGGGTTTGGGTTTTTTTAGGATTTTGGGTTTGGTTTTTTTGGGTTTAGGGTTTAGTTTAGTTTTGGGTTTAGGTTATTTTAGTGTTTAGGGTTTAGTGTTAGGGTTTTATTTTATTTATTTATTTATTTATTTATTTTTGAATTTGGTAAACTCATAGGTGTTGATTTATTTAGTTTATTGAGTTTTTTTATCTGATTAGTCTATTTTATTTTATTCTTTTTATTTACATTTTTTTATTTTTATATAGTTTTATTTATTTATTTTAGGTTTATTTATTTTAGTTTATTTTTTAGGTTTAGGTTTAGGTTTATTTATTAGTTTTGTTTTTTATTTTTTGTAGGTTTTGGTTTTATTTTATTTTAGGTTTAGGTTTAAGTTTTTTATTTTATTTTTTTTTAGGTTTAGGTTTTGTTTTAATTTTAGGTTTATTTTAATTTTATTTTTTAGTTTAGTTTAGGTTTTAGTTTATTTTAATTTATTTAGTTAGGTTTAGGTTTTTATTTAGAGTTTATTTTTTTAGGTTTTTGGTTTATTTTATTTTATTTTAGTTTTTTTTTAGTTTAGGGTTTAAGTTTTATTTTTTACTTATTTTTTTATTTTTTTTAGGTTTAGGTTTATTTATTTATTTTTTTTAGGTTTAGTTTTAATTTTAATTTGGTATTTTATTTTTTAGTTTAGTTTAGGCTTTTTTATTTATTAAATTAGTTTAGTTTATTTTTTATTTAATTTCTTTTTTAGGTTTTAGTTTATTTTAGTTTAGGTTTTTATTTTATGTTTTAGGTTTGTTTATATTTTTTTAGGTTATATTTAGTTTAGGTTTTTTTTTAGCTTTTTTTAGGTTTAGTTTAGGGTTTAGGGTTTAAGGTTTAGTTTTGGTTTAGGGTTTAGGGTTTAGGGATTAGGTTTAGGGTTTAGGTTTTAGGTTTAGAGTTTAGGTTTAGGTTTTATGATTTAGGGTTTATAGTTTAGGGGTTTAGGGTTTAGGGTTTAGGGTTTTAAGGGTTTAGGGTTTAATGTTTAAGTTTTAGGTTTAAGGTTCAATTTTTAGTTTAGGGTTTAGGGTTTTTGGTTCTTTTTTTTTTGAACATTGAACAAATTCAGATTCAATATTTCTTCTTTTTGATTTCATCAACCAAGTACCACACCAAGTTTTCTAAGACACAAGAGAATACATAGATCAAAATTTGCAAAATAAAACAAAATCTTAGATTGCATGAACTCTATTATAATGTTCCATAAAAGCAGATATAGCTTCTTGATTTCTCTGGTTGCCATCAGAACCACCCGGCCTCTCAGTAGCGGATCCACCATCATATCTCGATCTCTCCTCGCCACCACCACAAATGCAACCTCCGTTAGTCCTCCCACCACCATAACCACCATTGCTCTGATCACCACCTTCGAATCCACTAGCACCTCTAGATCCCCTACCACCACTATGATAACAACCACCTCTTGCTTTAGCACACCATATCTATAGCCATGAATGTTCCTATCAATTAGTTCTTAGGGTTTACATTTATTAGGTTTTAGGGTTTAGGTTTATTTTAAATTTATTTAGTTACTTTAGGTTTAGGTTTATGGTTTGGGGTTATTTAGGGTTTTAGGGCTTAGGGTTTATGGTTAGGGTTTAGGTTTAGGGTTTAGTTTATTCTTTTGGTTAAGGTTTTTTTAGGGTTTTAGGTTTAGGTTTAGGTTTTTTTGGTTTAGGGTTTAGTGTTTATTTTGGGTTAGGTTTTAGGGTTTAGGGTTTAGGGTTTAGGTTTTAGGTTTTAGGGTTTAGGTTTAGGTTTAGTTTAGGATTTTAGGGTTTTTGAGAGTTTAGGGTTTAGGGAGGGGGGTTTAGGTTATAATTTTATACCATAGATGGAAAGATATATCCTTAAAGGGGTAAAACTCTAAAATTCTCCTCTTAGAGCTACAACAACCTAGAGCTAAACTCCCATCTATTACATTAGAAAAGAAAACAAAATAAAGAGCAAATACAAATAAAAAAGCATAGAGAAAAGACATAGAGTAAGGAAAACAAATCCTAAAATAATAAAAGAATGAATTTATAGTTCATGATTTCTTTGAAAGCAAGATAAGCAAGATCCACAAACAACACTTGGTTTGGGGTACCAACCATTTATAAAGTTTCAACCTAAAGAAATTTTACTACAATGGCAAAACTCATAGCTAAGGATAAGAAAATTGAGAGGGAGGAGAAAGCTCTCAGTTAGGATCATCTCGGTTAACAATACATATGAAAACCAAACTTCATAAAGGATCAATCATATGTAATTTAGAAGAGGTGAGTAACATCAAAGCCATTATAAGATTGATAGGCAAACATCCAAGGCCAACTATCTATAGAGTTCATCTACCATTTAATAAGAGCAATGAGTTTATCTGTAGCCAAACCACCAAACAAAAACTATAGCATACTAATCATAAGGGAGGCTAGAACAAAGTTAGAACACCAACAATAGCCATTATCCAAATACCCATCTAGCTCCAAATAAGGAGAACCCAGAATAGCGTTAGCACAGTTTAATTAAGAAATAACCAACAAAACCAAGATAGGATCCCTCAAGCCAAAGTCCCAACAAGTAGTAGTCAAGCCAAACAGCAACCACAAATGACTAAATAGCTTAAAAATGAAACCATCAATGAAGGAAACATAAGGATCTAGTGCAAATCAATAGAAGATAAAACAGTACAAAATGGGGCCAAAGGCACCAACCACCAGAAACCAAAAGTCTCTAAAAGGATCAACAAAGGTTATAGAAAAGGCTCCAACAAATTGTCCAAGAATAATGACCAACAAGGAAAAATCAAACAACCAAGATTCAAGGACAACTAAAGTCCTCCAACCAAGTAGCTATAAATCAACCATAGGCAACTAGAGAATATCCCATAATAAGTAACCAACAAATGAAGCATCCCCAACAGCCAAGGAAAAGTAGAAAACCAACTAAGCACCATACAATAGAGGTCCAAAAGAAGCTAAGAAACCAAGAAAGGAAACAACATTAGCTTGACTTGCCAAAAACCAAACTTACAAAACTAACCCGATAGGAAGCATAATAACAATGCAAAATGTGCTACAAATAATGAACCCATTAGAGGCAAATCTCAGGAGAATTACTAAGCCTAAAACCAAGGCTAAATAAGTATCTAATAATAAACAACAAAGGGAGGAGGAAAAAGTAGCTAATTCTACAAAGAAGGTTAAAGGCAACGACCACAATAGTTCCACTAGGAGGTATCCAACCATGGAGCAAAAGTAATTAGTGTTCAAGAGAAGAGCCAACAATAACTAGTGCAAAATATAATAAAGAGTATCTCATCCACAAGTTTACAGATCCACCAGGCGAAAAAGCCAACTCATGTTAGAAGATACCACAGGGTAGAGGTTAGGTAGAAAACATAACCCAAAAAGTGAAAATAAGTTTAGTTTATTTTGGTTAGGGTTTAGGGTTTTTTTTAGGGTTTATATTTTGGCTTTATAATTTGGTTTTAGGTTTAGGGTTTAGGGTTTAGGGGTTTATGATTTAGGGTTTAGAGTTTGGTTAGTTTAGGGTTTAGTTTAGGGTTTAGTTTTAGTGTTTAGGATTATTTTGCATTTAGGGTTTAGGTTTAGATTTATGGTTTAGGGTTTTTTAGTTTAGGTTTATTTTAGGTTTCTTTTTTTTTAAAAGGTTTAAGATTATTTAGTTTATTTTTTATTTCTTTAAGTTTACTATATTTTTTATTTTTATTTAAGTTTATTTTTTACTTTTATTTAGTTTAGTTTATTTATTCTAGTTTAGATTTTTTATTTTTTTTAATTTTTAGGTTTAGGTTTAGGTTTATGTTTGTTTTATTAATTTATTTTATTTTAGTTTTTTAGGTTTAGGTTTTTTTTTGCTTTTAGGTTTAGGTTTATTTTTTTATTTTAGGTTTATTTTAGGTTTTATTTTTTTAGGTTTAGGTTTATTTATTTATTTTAATTTATTTAGTTTATTTAAGTTTATTTTATTTTAGGTTGTGGTTTGGTTTTATTTTATTTTGTTTATTTTAGTTTAGGTTTAGTTTATTTTATTTTATTTATTTTTGGTTTAGTTTTTATTATTTATTTTAGGTTTATTTTTTTAGGAGGTTATTATTTAGTTTTATTTTACATTATTTTAGTTTAGTTTGGTTTTAGGTTTTTTTTTAGGTTTTAGGTTTTAGGGTTTAGGTTTAAGGTTTAGGTTTAGGGTTTTTTAGGTTTAGGGTTTTAATTATGTTTATTTATTTTACTTTAGTTTAGTTTTATTTTTATTTTATTTTATTTTAGGTTTAGTTTAAGTTTAGGTTTAGTGGTTTAGGTTTAGGTTTTAGTTTAGGTTTTATTTTGTTTATTTTTTATTTTATTTAGGTTTAGGTTTTTTATTTATTTTATTTTAGGTTTTATTTAGTTTATTTTTAGGTTTTAGGTTTTAGGGTTTAGTTTAGGGTTTAGGGTTTGGGTTTAGGATTTTTGTTTAGGTTTTAGGGTTTGGTTTAAGGTTTGGGTTTAGTGTTTAGGGTTTAGGTTTAGGTTTAGTGTTTAGGGTTTAAGGTTTAGGGTTTATTTTACGTTTTGGGTTTTTCTTTAATTATGTAAACTAGTAGGTTTAGGTTTATTTAGTTTATTTAGTTTATTTAGTTTTATTTATTTATTTTATTTTATTTTATTTTTTAATTTTTTTAGATTTGTTTTTATTTTTATTTAGTTTAGTTTTTTTATTTTAGGTTAATTTATTTTAGTTATTTTAGTTTATTTTTTTTAGGTTTTAGGTTTAGGTTTATTTTTTTAGTTTAGTTTTATTTCTATTTTATTTTTAAGGTTTTATTTTATTTTAGGTTTTGGTTTAGGTTTTTTAGGTTTAGGTTTAGGTTTTTTTATTTAGGTTTATTTTAAGGTTTATTTTATTTTTTAGTTTAGGTTTATTTTAGTTTATTTTATTTTATTTAGTTTATGTTTTGATTTATTAGTTTATTTCAGTTAGGTTTGGGTTTTATTTGTTTTAGTTTTGGTTTAGGTTTATTTTATTTTTTATTTTAGGATTAGTATTTTTTTTGTTTAGGTTTTAGGTTTTATTTTTTTATTTATTTTTGGGTTTATTTTTTAGGTTTTGGTTTTTATTTTATTTTATTTTAGGTTTATTTTATTTTTAGTTTAGGTTTAGTTTTTATTTTATTTGAGTTTTTTTATTTTTTTTTTGTTTAGTTTAGGTTTCTATTTATTCTATTTTATTTTAGTTTTTATTTTTTAATTCTATTTTTTATTTAGGTTCAGGTTTTAGTTTAGGTTTGTATTTTATTTTATTTTATTTATTTTATTTTGGTTTAGGTATTTTTTTTTTGTAGGTTTTATTTTGTTTAGGTTTATGTTTTTAGCTTTTTATGATTTAGGGTTTAGGGTTAGTTTAGGGTTTAAGGTTCAGGGTTTGGCATTTAGTGTTTATAGTTTTTAGGAAAAGTTTGAATTTTATTACCATAAAAATAAAGGATGCAATGTCCCTAAAAGGGGTAAAGCACAAAGTTCTACTATTGTCAAAGTTACAAGAAACCTAAAGAGCTAAACCCCCATCTAAGTACAATGGAAAAAATTTAAAGAGCAAATACAATAGCTTAAAAGCAATTGAGAACAGACCCAAAATAAGAGTAATATAACTCAAGAAAAATAAAAGACTAGTCAACAAAGACTCATGATCCCTTTGAAGTCAAGATAAGCAAGATCCACATCAACGATTGAGTTGACTAAGTAAAGATCATTCCATCTATGAAGTTCCAAGCAAGAAATCTACACTATAAAGGCAATGGTCATAGCTCAAGAAAAAGATAAAGTAGATAATTTAGAAAAGTGAAAGAAGGCTAGCTGGTTATGATCATCTCAAGGGCAATAATACATATGAGCATCCAAACTTCATGAGAAGGGTAACAATCATATGCATGCTACCAACCAGAGAGAAGATATGAGAAACATCAAGGCCATCATAGCCAGTATACCTGATATAAGCAACCATCCATGGCAAAATAGTCCATAGTGATCCAGTTCCTGCACCAAACAAATAGAGAAAAATAGCCAGCTAGCAGCCAGCCAGTAGCTAACCCACCAACCAAAACCCTCAATAAACCAATCACTGAAAGCCAACATCCCAAAAGTTATAATAGGATCAGTGGCCAAGCTAAAATAAACCAAGCATAAATAGAGCAATAAATAGGAACAATCGAGCAAAATAGTCCCAAAGGCAAAACAACAAACAACTATCTCAGGAGCAATCAAATCAAGAGCAAAACCTCCACCCAAATAGTAAAACAGTAGGAGATAAGCAACAGTAGAGAGAGGAAAACCATAACATAGAGAAGTAAAGAGGGTATTCAAAAATTACCATGAAAACCACCACCAAGGAAGCCAAAAGAATAGCAAATCCACAACCACCAACAAAGAGGCAAATATCAAGAAATAAGGAGAGTCAAATAAACTAGAGGGAGTTAATACCAATAGCCAACATAAATCCCAAAAGACCAAGCCACAACACAAGCATCCAAGGCAAGGAATAAAAAACCCTCAAGCGGTGACACGACAACAAGTCCTAAAACATGACCAAAAAACCAAAGAACTCATATCCTCCACCAACAAAATAGCCAATAAAACCACCTAGGTTAGTAAAGGATGAGCAGAGAAATCGAGCGACAAAAAAATTGAAAACCATGAACAAAAATAAAAGAAAAGCAAGAGGATAACCAACCTAAGGCACCGAAACAAAGAACCCAACCAAAACCTAAACCAACCATCAAACACAACCATCACATCCACCCTAACCTTGACCAAAATAATACCAGACCAACAAAATCAACTAGCGACAAAGCCAATACAAAGCCCAAAAGGGAAAGAGCAACAGATGAGCCACAACAAGAGATCAAAAAATAGAAACAAAATGGTAGTCACCTAGCAAGGAGGAGGGACCATGACAAGCAAAAGCTAGAAAGGAACAAGGCTAGAGAAAAACAAAATCCATTCCCAAAGAGTGAAAATCACCACAAAGGAGAAAATAAAGAGACAACAACCATAGAATAGCTACCCAATCCACAAGGCGAGGAAAGCCAAGCCCAGAGCAAAGAAAGGAGAACATCAACCACAAAAACCCAAAACTAAGCCAAGCTAGAAGAGGCCAATAGCGACCATGAAAAATAATAAACAACCAGAAAATGGAAGAAGCAAATCACAACAACCAGTAGAAACCATAGTAGCCAAAATCTAAATGAGAATATCAACCAAAACTAGAGGACCCAAAATCCATTAATAAAGGGGTAGGCCAAGCACAACCACAACCAAATAGGAGACCCTCAAAATCACTAAGCGTGTGACAAAAGAAGCATAGCATGAGCCATAGAAAAAAACCACCAGTCTCAGAGGAGAGTGAAATCAATTATAACCACTACGACCCAAAAAAGGGTTTGTAAAGTATAGAATGGGGTTAAGAGGAAGGGGGTTTAAGTATAAAAATAAACTCAAAAAAAACCACTTCCGGGTGAGGGAAGCACAAAATAAATAACCAAAAAATAATTTGAATAAAAACACCATAGCAAAAAGATCAACAAAATAGCATAAGGTTAAAATCTGAGGTAAGATAGTCCAGTGTTATCCAGATTGACCAGACCATGCATATTCTTAGGTAAGATATGGTTATCAAATAAAGTGAGCTCATTTAATTACCCTCTCAAATTAGCTAGGAAATCAGCACAAGCATTACCTTCATGAAGAATGTGAAAATTTTTGTAGCAAACTTGAGAAAGAAGCTTTTTAGTGTGATTACGAAGATAAAATAAGTCAACATTCCCCATTTTTTTATTATTGAGCATATAAAGTAAAAGAAGAGAATCAACTTCAATCAAAATATTAAAGAGGCCTTTGCTTAAACAAATATCAATAGCTTTGTTAACAACCATGAGCTCAACATAAATAACAAAATAAGCTTTGAGGGGGTAGGCAAAAGCACAAATGGCAGTACTTTTAAAATCCCTACGAATTCCACCACAGTCATATTTGTTTCAGGAAACAAACCATTAGTATTGATCTTAAGAAATAAAATTTTTGGCTTAATGCAATGTATCATCCTAATACTCTTGTAGGAAGGATCATCATGCAAAGTGATACCCGATTTTTTAGCTACAAATTTATAACCTCTAAATTGAAGATTACTAATTAAATATGCATTTAATAAATTATGAATTTATTTTAGTTCTAGTAAGGATCCTTTTATGGTTCATAGGGATACCATGATATTTAAGATCATTTCTATCCATCCAAAAGAACCAAATATGGGAAATAATGCTTAAAACTTTGATATGACCTTACACAATTTTTTGGAAACAAACTTCAAGAAGTTGATATAATGAAAGAGAGCCATGAAAATAGTTAATGTTAAATAAATAATCATGCCATATCCAAAGTTTGGAAGTAGCACCATTGACAAAAACATGATTAACATTTTCAATATGAAAGCAACAATAACACTTAGAAGGTAAATAAAACCCTTTAAGCTAGAGCAAGGAATCAACAGAAGATGAAGTTATTCAAAATCTTCCAAGCTAAAATAGAATAAGAAATGGGAATGATCTTATTCCAAAGTTTAATGAGAACATTAGAGGTGTTCTAATAAAATTCCAAACCTCTTTAAGAACGAAATCACCATTGTAAGAGAGCTTGAAAAGAATTTGATCCAATTTATTAGAAAAAATAGCGATGTTGCAAAACTTATCAAAAAAAGAAATAGTAATGCCATTCTCAAGTTTGTTTTTATTTTAATTGTTATTAAGCCAAAAAGAGTTAACTTTGATAGCAGCAGTAGAGTGTATAGATAAAAGGGAGTCAATAGAGCCATTGTCAATCCAATTGTCTTGCCAAAAGAAGAACTCAAATGAATACCCCAAGATATTAAGGATTCAACAACCCATTTAATGGAGCAAAGCCTTTTCCAAATTAAGAGTCACCAACTTTATAAGCACAGTAAGAGGGTGTTTACCTTGGCAATATTTTTCCATCATAAAATTAGCCCAAAGGCTATCATTCTTTCTAAATTCCACGAGCTTATGAGAGAAGGCTGATGAATAGGTTTGCAACAAGACCACCTTCACCCAAAGGACCACAACATTTATGCCAATAAGTCCAATGCATTCTCTTAATAGAATTATTGGACCTCCAAAAAATTTATTAAGCATCGATCAATTCGATGAGTAGAATTTGTGGGAATAATAGTTTGAATCAAATAAGAGGCATTGAATTGAGAGTGCTTTTAAGAATAGTAAGCTCACCAAAAAAAAGTAAATGGAATTCCCAAATAGAAATTTTATTTAAATTTTTTTGAATTAACTCATCAAAAAGGAGGGATCATTTTGGACCTTTAAAAAGAGGAGCACCCAAGTACTTAAGAGGTAAGTGTTGATGTTTAAAATTAGTGATATCAGATTTGATTGATTTTATTATTGGAGATACTTGAAGAAGTAATAAAATAGCTTTTGTTATCATTGATAGAAAGACCACTTTCTCTATTTATTTAAAAAAATCTTGAGGTTCTTGATATGATGAATAAAGCATTGCAAAAATAATAAAATCATATGCAAAGCTTAAGTGGGAAAAGGAAGACCACCAAAAGTTTTGTAGTACATACTAGGATTATTTAAGAATAACTATTGATGCTCTAGATATGTACTCAACATCAATAATAAATAAGAGATGAAGGATCCCCTTATCTTAAGCCATGGGAAGAAGGAAAGAAGCCCAAAGCTTCCCCATTAACAAAATAGAGAACCACACATTATTAATACAATTTTAATAAGAAAAATAAATTTAGAAAACCCAAATAAATTAGAATATGGAAAAGGAAATCAGAGATATTATCAAAAGCTTTGGTAATATCTAATTTGAAAAGAATGTTTCCACCTCTAGTCTTTGCATCTAAATCATGAATTAATTCTTGGGCAAGTAAAATATTATCAAAAATAGATCTACCTCTACCAAAACTAGTTTGGTTGAGAGAGATAATCTTATGAAGTAAAAGACTGTTGGCAAGAACTTTGGAAATCAGCTTATTGAAGAAGGTGTAAAGACTAATAGGTCTAAAATCACTCCAATAGTTTGGGTTATCTTTCTTAGGTATGAGAGCATTAGAAGAACTAGAGAAATATCTAGGAAAAGAATTTCCATTAAAAAAATTAACCATAACCTCATTCACATCATTTTTAATAATAAACCAACACTTTTAAAAAAATTGGGTAGTGAAACCCTCCGGACCAGCAATGGAATCTATGTTCATGCTATTAAGAACTTTAAAATTTTCATCTTCATTAGGCATAATAGTAAGAAAATTATTATCATCATTGGTAATAATAGAAGGAATTAAGTGTGATTTAGAAATAACTACATAAGAGCAACTCTTATTAAGCATATTTCTAAAGTAATTAATGACTGAATCCTTAATATCATTATTATTTGTAATCCATTAAAAATTATCATCTTGAATTTTTTGAATATTATTTAAGGCTCTCATTTTATTAACTAAAGCATGAAAATAGCTAGTTTTCATGCACCATCTATAATGTGTTTACTAGCAACGTTTTGGAATCAATAAGTCTCTTCCATATTTTGAAAATTAACTTATCTTTCACTCATCAAGTCCTTAATCTTAGAATCAGACATAATAGAGACTTCAAGATCATAAACTAATTTTTCCATATCTTTGATATTAGCAAAAAGGTTTTTAAAATAATTCTTGTTTCACCAACCCAGTGTTTGTTTAAGTGTTTTAAACTTAAACCAAAATCTTTTAATCACCATAATAGAATTATCGGGATGTAAAGGAGCTTTCCAATTGTTAGCCACAACATTAAAAAACTCAATATGCTGAATCCACATGTTCAAATCTAAAAGGAGAGAAATTTTTTAATCTATTAGAATTATCTTTAATAGAAACTAAAAGAGGACCATGATCAGACAAGGTTCTAAATGATTGATAGAAGTAATAGGCCATTGAGTAATCCAATGAGAATTAATAAGAATCTGGTCCAACCTTTGCCAAAGTCTAGAGTTTTGCCAAGTATAATTAGAACCCTTAAAACAAATATTAATCAAATTACAATCAAAGATCATATTGATAAATTCTTCCATGGAATGAATATTAGGAGAGCAACCACCACTTCATTTAGAAGAGAACAAAATAGTGTTGAAATCACAACCAACAAACCAAGGTTTATTGATAGGTGGAAAAATTAGTCAAGTTATCCCAAAGAAGATTTCTACTAGATCTATTACAAGATGCATAAACAAAAGAGCCCAAACACAATAATCACCACAAGAGATTTGAGCATTGACAACTTGATAAAAATCATCAAGAATAGAAATTTCTACAAAGTTATTCAAACAACAAATCTTATTACTAACATTTGAGAAAAATTGAAATTGATCATTCTAGCAACATGGTTAATTTTATTAGCATGAATAAAAGCAAGAATAATATGTAAAGAAATATTATGAATACAACAAAAATTTCTAATATTATGAATAG
Organism: Cymbidium sinense; assembly: GCA_021442155.1. Classification (NCBI taxonomy): domain Eukaryota; kingdom Viridiplantae; phylum Streptophyta; class Magnoliopsida; order Asparagales; family Orchidaceae; genus Cymbidium; species Cymbidium sinense. The sequence goes on along the minus strand of JAKCPB010000086.1, from coordinate 4,756 downwards.
AGGGTACCAATCCCTCTAACATTCCAAACTAAAAAATTAAACATAAAGAAAAGAAAAGGTGGGGGGGTGGAGTAAAAGGTACTTTAGAGAAGAGAGGGAGGGTGCCTTAGTTATAGTGTTTCTTGGCAATTTGGGAGAAAAAATTTTAACATTTTTTTCTTTTTCGAATAGATAGTTTGGTAGCCTTTTTCTTTGCCCTTTGAATCATCATCCGAAAAGGATTTAGTAACATTATTCATAGATTTAGCAGAAATCTATCGATGAGAAGTGAATTCTCCTTCTTCCAAGACACATTAAAGATAAATGAGCTTCGAATAGCAAGGGAGGGAGAAAAAACTGATTTATTAAGAAGGCAAGTGGGAACACCAAACCCTTCTTCATCATTAGCCAATTATTAGATAAAAGTAAATCTTTTTGAGAAGTTAAATCATACTAAATTTGAAATATGGAAACAAATTTTTTGACCTAATTATCATGAGGTATTAAAGCGAGATTCTTCATTGAATTAGAATGATGCATTATATTAAATTCCTCATTTATGTTCTCCATTAAAGCTTCATTTTCATCTATCAAAGCCAGTAAGATTGCATGAATCAAATCAGAGGAAACAAAATTCTCATTTAAAAGTTTAGAATAGCTATTATTGTTCACATTAGAAGCCTTCAATTACTCAGAAGAAATAAAAGGTAAATCAGCATTATTAGGAACATTCAAAGAATCCTTTTTTTTCCAAAGTAGTTTTTTGATATTTAGCAGTGGTCGGCCTAGGGTTAGGAATAGAAGTTTCTTTAATAGGGATTTTCTAATTTAGGAGAGGATGAAGAATGAAACATTCAGAATTATCATGCCCATGGATTTTGCAGTGAGAACAACAAACAAGGAAATTTTCAAATTCAATTCTTTACAAATAACCATAATTTTTAGATCCCAACTAGATTTCATTTGGGTGTTTCTTGGTAATGTCCAATTCAACAAGGATTCTAGCCATTGAAGGCTGAGATTTTGTAGCCGTTGCTTGATCAATTTGCAATGGCCAACCAAATAAGGCACCCCATAGTAAGGAATGTTACTGAATTCATATTTGGGAGAGAAATCCAAACCATAATTGGGATTCTTCTTTAATATCAAATAGTGGAGACCATTTCAGCAACCTCATTTGGCAATTGAAAGCAAAATAAGAATTATGAGAGAAAACATAAGAGTAATCCAAATCATTTATCAACTGAATCAAAATGTAATGAGGATCAATTAAACCAATCATAAAAGCATGTGAAAGTTTCAGACTATGAAAGAAAGAGCAAATGTTTTCTAGATTAGGCCTATGAAGAGTAAAATTTCCAACCAAGGTGAATTCAAATGGCTTAGTAAGATTTTCCACGACTAGATCAAAACACATAATCGCAGGCATGCATCAAAAAGAAGTCAAAATAAGTTCTAGGGACTCACCTGAATAGCCATCCTTACCACTGAGAATGTCTTTGAAAGATTTCAAAGCAGTCAAAGCCTGCGTAGATGATGCCTTAGCAGGATCCATAGGCCCCAAGAATCATTAAAGAAGATGCTAAGCCATGACATCACTCCAAGAAAGACACAAAATTAGCTAGTGGCATCAATTCGAGAAGGGATCAGTGAATCACTCAAAATAGCATCAAGCGATCAAACCCAAAATGAGAGCAAAGGAAAATTGCTAGAAACGAGAGGAGCGGTGGGGTTCTTCTTTAATTTTTAATGTTATTAGGTTTAGGGTTTATAGTTTAGGGTTTAGGGTTTAAGGTTAGGTTTTAGGTTTAGGTTTAGGGTTTACTGGTTTTTTATTATTTAGGGTTTAGGGTTTAGGGTTTAGGTTTTGGTTTAGGGTTTAGGTTTTAGTGGCTTGTTTTTTTTAGAGAACAAATTCATATTCAATAATTCTTCTTTTTCATTTCATCAAAGTAACACACCAAGTTTTCTAAGACACAAGTCAACATAGATAAAAAATTAAGCATGCAAATCAAAAAAATAAGAACTATCTCTATTGTAAAGACATACAGTTCCATAAGTACAGTGGATGAGCCATTCTTGGCTTCTCGGTGATCAGAACCACCACTCGAGTAGTGGAATCCACCATCATATCTTCTCTCCCTCCCACCACCAGAATGTAACTAGCGTGGCTCCTCCTATCCTACTCGACCTCCATGTCCATATCCACCCACCTTCAAATCCCCCACCACTATGATGCTTCCCTTTAGCTATATCTAGATTAAGCCTGGTTGATAATGATATTCTTGTCATCAAGGTTTTGTCCATTCTTAAGGTTTAAGTTTAGGTTTAGATTTATTAAATTTTAGGGTTTAGGTTTATTTTTTAATTTATTTATACTTAGGTTTATCATCTTGGGTTTAGGGTTGTATGGTTTATGCTTTTTTAGGGTTTAGTGTTTAGGTTTAGGTTTATAGTTTAGTTTAGTTTTAGGTTTAGTTTAGGTTTTAGGTTTAGGTTTAGGGTTTAGGGTTTAGGGTTTAGGTTTTTTAGTTTAGGTTTAGGGTTTGATTTTAGGTTTATAGTTTATTTAGGTTTAGGTTTAATTTATGTTTAGGGTTTTAGGTTGCTATTTAGGTTTTAGCTTAGGGTTTATAGTTTAGTTTAGGTTTATAGTTTAGTTTAGGGTTTAGAATTTAGAGTTTAGGTTTTTTAGGGTTTAGTTTAGGTTTAGTTTAGAGGTTTATAGTTTATTTAGGTTTAGTTTAGGTTTAGGGAGTTTAGTTTTTAGTTTAGGTTTAGGTTTTGATTTTAGGGTTTAGGATTTTAGGTTTAGGGTTTTGGGTTTATGGTTTAGGTTTAGGTTTATTTTTTAGGTTTACTTTTTTTTTAGTTTAGGTTTTAGTTTTTATTTTATTTTAGGTTTTTTATTTATTTATTTTAGATTTAGGTTTATTTTCTTTTTAGGTTCAGATTTAGGTTTAGTTTATGTTTTTATTTTATTTTATCTTTTTATTTCATTTTGGTTTAGGTTTTTTTATTCATTTTATTTTTAAGTTTTATTTAGTTTAGACTTAGGTTTTTAGCTTTTTAGGGTTTAGGGTTTGTGGTTTAGGGTGTAGGGTTTAGAGTTTAGGTTTAGGGTTTAGTGTTATGGTTTAGGGTTTTTTGTTTAGGGTTTAGGGTCTAGGGTTTAGGGTTTAGGGTTTAGGGTTTAGGTTTTAAGATTTAGTGTTTAGGGTTTAGGGTTTAAGGTTTAGGGCTTAGGGTTTAGGTTTTAGTTTAGGGTTTAGGGTTTTTGGTTTTTCTTTTTATAATAGAGAACAAATTCAGATTTATCTTTTCTTCTTTTTGATTTCATCAACCAAGTAACACACCAAGTTTTCTAAGACATAAAAAAAAAAAGAAAAAATCCTTGATAAAATAAAACCACCTCTATTATAGAGTTCCATAATTAGATCGATTGTCCTTAGTTTCTATAATTCCCCAGAACCACCTCCTCTCGAAGCGGGATCCATCATATCCCCAATCTCTTCCTCACCACATGTTGAAACCATCGCTCTTCTCCTCTATAACCACCACTTGCTCCTACCACCACCTCCATATCCAACAACACCTCCCCCCTCCACCACTTGATAATCACCGCCTTCTCCTCCACACTAGATTAAGTGAGCTAGTTGATGGTGATGTTCCTATCGTCAAGGTCGCCCATTCTTGAGTTTAGTTTAGGTTTATTATTTTTTTAGGTTTAGGTTTTAGGTTTTAGGTTTAGGTTTATTTTTATTTATTTAGTTACTTTAGGTTTAGGTTTAGGTTTGGGGTTTAGGGTTTGGTATAGTGTTTAGGATTAAGGGTTTAGTTTTTTAGCTATCCATTTAGGGTTTAGGTTTAGGGTTTAGGGTTTTAGGGATTAGGTTTAGGGTTTTAGGTTATTTAGGTTTAGTGTGTTTAGGATTTGGTTTAGGTTTTGTTTTAAATTAAGTAAACCAGTATGTTTCAATTTATTTAGTTTATTTTTTATTTTATTTAGTTTATTTATTTTTATATGTATTTTAGTTTAGGTTTTTATTTTAGGTTTATTTAATTTTATTTTTTATATGTTTAGGTTTATGTTTTATTTTATTTATTTTGGTTTAGGTTTTAGGTTTTATTTTATTTTATTTAGTTTAGGTTTATTTTATTTTATTTTATTTAGTTTAGGTTTAGGTTTAGGTTGGTTTCATTTATTTTATTTAGTTTATTTTAGTTTATATTTAGGTTTATTTTATTTTCTTTATTTTTTTCTTTTAGGTTTAAATTTTTTATTATAGTTTAGGGTTTAGATTATTTTTTTATTTAGGTTTTCTTTTAGGTTTAGGTTTTTATTTAGTTTTTTATTTTATTTTATTTTTTATTTATTTTATTTTTTATTTTACATTTAGTTTTATTTTGTAAGTATTTTATTCTTAGGTTTATTTTATTTTTTTTTTTTATTTAGTTTTTTTTATTTTTATTTTAATTTATTTTTTATTTTATTATTTTTAGGTTTAGGTTTATGTTTTACTTTAGGTTTTATTATATTTATTTTTATCTTAGTTTAGGTTTTACTTATTTATTTTATTAGGTTTAGATTTTAGGTTCTTAGGGTTTAGAGTTTAAGTTTTAGGGTTTAGGGTTTTAGGGTTTTGGGTTTTAGGGTTCAGGGTTTAGGTCTAGGGCTTAGGGTTTAGGGTTTAGGGTTTTGGGTTTAGGGTTTAGTGTTTAGGCTTTAGGATTTATGGTTTGAGTTTAGGTTAGCATAGTTTTGGTTAGTTTAGAG